>CM033795.1:19606382-19716205 GCA_019656835.1 Rhododendron ovatum | reverse complement strand
TACACAAGCTCATTTAGAACTTATTTATATAAAAACAAAATGTGTAGTAATCATTATTTATTGACATCTGATTGACATAGTTTTTGACGTAGTTGTTGTTCTCGACAGTAATAAAAATGATATACATTTTTAATCGTCAAAATAAATTTTAAAGAGGGTCCACCAATGTTGTAACTAGATGATCCCGTCCCCAAGAGAACAAGAGAAGAGAGATCCTTTGCCACTACAAATGCATTAAACAACAATTTTGCGTAATAACAACTAGGAAACTCGACTACTTTTCCACAACTATCTAAAGACATTCCCCCCAAAATATTGGAGGAAATATTTCCCTCTCTTTTTGTATTTACTTAATATTAGACCTGAAATCACTGAGATGAGATCAAGTGATCAACACGTTTTTAATGGATCATAGCTAGGGTAAGCAAAGAGAAAGTACAATTTCTGGATCAAAATCGAGCTCATGAGTCCCTGCAGTCCATATCCAAGGTTGATGAGCAGCGTTTCTCTCTATAAATCTACTCCATGTATCCGATCTGGTGTTGTCATGAAATGGGTAATCATCTGCATAAGAGAGATCCCCCAACAAACAGTACTGTCTGTCCTTTCGCCTGGGTTCGACTCGTAGTAAGTTAGCGTCCTATTTGAATCATACGTCTGACCGAGATCCCCTGCACAAATGCTCAATAGAGTGAGTTTACAACAGAAGTGCAAAGTATATGCCTATACTCTCAATTCACTTATGTGTTTTGTGAGGTTCTGATGGAACTTTTAGACCCAAAATGAGTTTCACAAGGTATCTTTTAGACCAAAAATGAGTTTCAAACGGTATCGGCCTTTTCAAATTTAATAGAATGGATACTCAATGCATGAGGCTACCGTTACTATGAGGTCTGGGGTTAGGATGTATAAAGGCGCATTGATAAGGACCATAAAGTTTTCAAGTCTATTTGTTGAGTATTATTTTATTAGACAATAAGGCCAATCAACCTGATGATAAATTTTTTTTTGATCCGCAACCTGATGATAATTGGATTTGCACAACAAGCTGGGGTTCAACAAATACCTATAAGACCATAGGTATAAGGAGCATCGATGCCAACTTTGGGAGGAGTTATGAACCAAAACTGCCGCGTCGTGTTTCCAATCCCAACCTCGTAGTAATACTTTGTATCAAACTGCAGTGTTAAGAAAGAATTAAGTGCAAATCATGGAAAATTTTATGAATCTTCAAACACCAAATTGCAGGTGAATTTATCTCATTCAATCAATAAGAAGCACCGACCTTCAAATTCTTGATTTTGCAGTGGTGAATGTAACCAGAAGTATAATTGAAGTACTTGTAGGTAAGGACAACGCCATTAGCGCTGCCCTTGAGCTTGCTATCTTCTGCCCAGTAGACAACTGCATTCGAACCCGGTTCATCTGGAGCATAGTTTTAAATATCGGCTGATACGGTTCGTATCGGCCGGTTCGTACCAGTATTTTGGACTCCTGGTTCGGATATAGGCCGGTATAACAGTGAGACTGAAATTCACAGGCGAACCGGCCGATTCCCGATACGTATTGGTATGTAACCAATTTTTGGATCGGTTCGGCCGGTACGTATCGGTTTGGAAAAAAAAAAAAAGACAGAAAAAACCAAAAAACAGAGCTCCTTTCACAGAGCATCAAATCATCTACTCCTTCCACTTTTCACAGCTTTTTCCCTAAAATTTTGGATCTTGTCAATTATATCGAAACTTATAATGTTGTATTTTTCTCATATTTGTAAAATCTTATTGACTTACAGGTTTTGATAAATTATCGGATATTCCACATGAAGAGAATGAGCTATTACATGTATTAAATTAATTAAAATGTGATAATTTAAGCTAATGTTTGGGGCAAAAGTATATTTTTCAAGTTTTATACATGTTGCTGATGATTTTTAAAAATTTACGACCGCGACACCCGATTCCCGCGACGTATCACCGATATGTTCCGATACCGATATACCGCGATTTAAAACTATGATCTGGAGTGATCCAAGAGATAATCTCACACCCCTCCCCTCATGATCCCCTTGTGTTATATGAACCTTAAAACACAAAATTCTCAGATCAGAGAAAATCAAAAGCACACTAAACAAGGGTAAAACTGCACATTCTGAAGTGGGCATCCGAACAACATCAAAGAAAATGATAAACAAAGCTCAGTAACTCAAAACCTCTACTCTCACACTCCTACACATACGCAAGGAGATATGCTCCGTTTGGTTGCTTATACAAGAAGAGGGAGGAAATTAAATATTGCCTGCCATTATTCTCTATTGAGGACACTTCCTATAGAAATTGTCTGAATCAAAGATTTTCCAGTGAATACCAAAAACAGACCAAACCAAATAGGATTTACTAACTCACATCATTATGCTTGTCTTGACTCTTAAGTTTTCTAAGCAAACAAACAATGTTTACATGAAAACAAAGTTCCAAAACCCAAGGGGTGGTCTGGTGCTATCAGATTCGAAAACCCAAGGGTGTCTGGTGCTATCAGGTTCGACTAGGCCAGCTAATGGACGATGGGATTGGTTATAGACTTAGTCACATGCGCATAAGCTGGCACAGACACCAGAATTATCGAAAAATGGTTTCCGAGTTCGAACCTAGAATAAAACCAATATAGAAATTTACATGAAAACAAAGTATGAAGCAGAAAAAGAGGCATGATTGCATACCTGTTGGGGCGCATTATACCCAGGAGGTACCATGAACACATCACTGTCTACTGGCATATCCAAACTCAGGTCATCGTTTCTCACGTAACTACTGGTTATTCCACCACTACAGAACTCTACCAAATTCAGAAAACCCAAGAGAAAATAAATTAATAAACAAACCCAGAAAACACCCACTTCGAAAACATCTTGTTCCTTCCCAAAATTGATCCCGAAACCCTCTTCTTGAAACTTCGTACATAGTATTTTACAGATAATAAAAAGAGGAATTTGTACAGTCTGATGCAGTTTGATTCAGAGTTAGAGAGGAAAGAATTAGCTAAGGGACACAGAGAAGTGTGCTAACTGAACTTACAACTAACCGCTGGTCAAGGGGTTAATCTTGCGTGGTGGTGGATGGATACATCATCGTCATAATTCATATGCATAAATGCTACTGGAATATTCATTTCGAGTGACTTTGATTTTGGGTCGTTGATTTTTGTCTTCAATTATTTCACTTCTATGAGTTTGTGGGTTGAAAAATTGGGCTGGCCGTTTCAGCTGACCCTTTTTTCCCTTTCGTGGTTTGATGGTCAGTATATTCGGGCCGGCTCATTAATTCCTTCTCAGTTCGGTCGAAGACAGATTATCCACAATGAAACTAGAAAATTAAGAAATTACTTTTTTGTAATATAACTTAAAGAATCGAATTTTGATCAAGTGTGTGTTGAGCAAGTCCGGACTGTTCGAGATTAATTGGTTGCCTTCAACTTCGACAAATAAGCCCGTACCATTAAATAAATAGATTGCCCTAGGCCAAGAGCCATCTCAAAGCCCGTACGATCATTTATTTGTACGAGTCATCTTTAAGCCTGTACAAATATATAAACATGCCCAAATATCCAATCAAGTCCACCCATATTTTGATACGAAGAAGTGTGGTATAGGAGAAAAAAAAAATTATGCATATTTATTGTTGGATAATGCTCCGGTGTCCTCCCTCTTGTCTAGGGGACACCGTATCATCCCTCATAACATTTTTTAAAAATAACATAACATTATTATTATTATAATATTAGGCATAACACTTTTTAAAAATGACATAACACTATGATGTTTCCCTAAAACAATATTATGCCATTATTACGGTGTCCCCCCAAAATGACATAACATAATCACTCGAAAGCATAATCATAAATCACACGAAGGCATAACGGGGGACACCGTAAGGGGATGATACCTTAGGTGTTCCCTTGTTTGTTAGTTACAAACTTTATGATGTCAACCGTTATGTAGTAATGAATAAAAGTATGTAATGTAAAAAAGTAAAATTTACAGTTAGTTACACACTTTATGATTTTGAGTTTTCAACTATTATGTACTCTCTTCATTCCTTTTTTAGAGTCCAGTATTTTATTTTGGGCCGTCCTTTAGTAATTGTCTATTTTATAAAGTTAATAGATAAAAGTTGGTACATTTTCCATTTCCTCCCTAAAATTAAGTAGATTCTATTTTGAAAATTTAGTGAGTAAAGTATAATGATAATGTATTAATGTCTCTATAGATTATAAATAGGGAAATAGAGATAAAAGTTGATATGAAATGTATGATGAAAGTGTTTTCTTAATGAGTTGGAGTTACAACGCTGAACACTTATAAATGGACCGAGGAAGTACTTTTTATAGCGTGATATGTTCCAATTTTTTATTTCATTGTTTTTGCACCAAATTATGGACTGGATGATTCAAGTCAACAAGCAGTCTCAATTTTCTTGCTTGATATTAAAGGTTGCTTTGGCTGCTCTCCTATACTATGTTTGGAGAGAAAGGAATGGCAGAATCTTTAAAAGTTATGGGAGTACTATTCAACAATTAGAAACCAAAGTGAGAATTGATAACTGAGCATGTGTTAGCTCCTGGAGAAGTGTTAAAAAGTCAGGTCCTAATATGGCTCTTTGTTCCCTGTGGAATGTCCCAGCTGAAGTCTTTGGCAGCATGTAAAGTTTTTGTTTAGATGTTGTCTTGATTTGTGTTGTTCTTTTTTCAAGCTTTGCTTGATGTTTCTTTGTTTGGCTTTGTTTTGATTGGGGTATGCCCCTCACTTGTGTACTATTGGGTTTTCTAACAATTTTACCTCACCCAAAAAAAGTAAAGAAAAGAAAGAGTGAGTACGGTTTGCACATAAATGAGATAGTGTATAAGATGGACCTTGTATATTTCCAACTTCGCTTCTCTGCATTAAAGTCTAATTGTAATTAATTCATTAATTACCATAGAGTTCTTTCTTTTCTTTTCTTTTTTTTTTTTTTTTTCTGCATAGCATACTTTTTAAGTGTATTACCTCTCCTAGACTCTGCTACGATCGAGCGACTATCTGTATTTCTCTCCGATACAAATATGGATTAATTGTATCTATCCATCCATCCTATTCGATAGATACAATCCTTGGAGTTTGTACTACACGTTAGTTAAGCTTGAACAAACCAACCCTCAACAAGGGCAGTCGTGCGAACCAGAAAGGCAGCACTCTGTCCCTATTTTTTTATTCATTACTACTATTTTAGGACAAACTTTTGCTTACTTATGGATACATCTCATAGACTTAATCATGGCCATACACTTGGCACAAACAAGCTGACGCACTTTAAAAGACCATAAAGGCATTTATTTCGACAGTACGTGATCGACGAGAACTAGCTAGTACTGATCTTATGAATGGCATGCAACGTCACAGTACTCAGAAGTAGGGCAGCCAACGCTGGTTAGGGTTCCCGGTAGGCTGATACAGAATGATTTGACGAAGAGAGACATTACTTTCTTTGACATCCATGACCAATTTAGCATTGGGGTTTAAAATGGTGCCGTCGGCACTATTGAACACCCAACGCTGGTTGCCCGACCCTTGACATCTAAGGATGATGATTACGTCCAAGGAAGAATGGCCATTGGACGTCAGGCACAGGTTGTGGTCGCTATTTACCCGAATGGTGCCATCACCATAGAGTGCCCATTGTTGCTGTTGCCTGCTGTCCACACAAGACTCCAGCCATACACGACTGTTGTCGTTGTTAGCTTGCATGCACAGATCAGTAAACCCTATAATGGTAGTCACAGTGGGATTTACCTCCTCTCCCAGTACTCTCCAACCCTGACTAGCGGCATGAACATTGGTCTCTACAGTCAGGATTGTGCCCTGTGCAGCTTGATTAGCCGTCAGAACAAGACCAGAGTGAGGATTGGTGATGGTACCATCAGAAGATAACAACCACTTTGTGGCGTTCTGCGCAGCCGTTCCACAGTTAAAAATCATGATATAGACTCCAGGGCTATAACCATAGGTAGTCATGCATTTGCCCAAGGACCGAATCGTCCCATCCGTTTGGAAAGTCCATTGCTGGTTGGACTGCTGTCCACATGGCCATAGTTGGATGGGATTCCCATCGTTATCGCGCCCATCCCTCACGTCCACGCACAACCCATCTCGACCACTGATGCGTCTCGTGCTGCCTAATATAGTACACTCATCAGCGTCACCCACACTACTAAAAGGTATTCTTGTTATACTCCCAGGCAAGGCCGGAATAGCATCATTGCTTCCACGGCCACCACCAGGGCATCTGTAGAGCAGCAAGGCAAGACCGGCAATGACAGGAGACAAAGTGCTTTCCACTATGACAGGATTGTTTGAAACACTTCGAAGCGTAACTGACCGACTGAATACTACTCCATCGAGTGAACTTTGGATAGCTGTAGAGAGAGACGACCACCCGTTCTCCAGGCTCAACATTGCAGGGTCTGGTCGAAAAGAAGTTCCACTTGTTATGCTTTGTCGAATTCGTGTCTCAATGAACCTGAACCTTACCGCTTCCGAGACCATCTGAATTATCACAAGGAACGATGATGCAACTGCAGCATCGGAACGATCATACCACAGCCTGGAAATGGCATGATCTAGGTTAGAGAGTCCTAGATCGGTTAGCTCCCTGGATTGACTATGTCTCTCGAGGTCGACATAGTTGCCGCTGTAGCTGAGATTATGATGATTGATATTGGTTTCCTTGAATAAAGTTCTGAATGCAGACTCTGGAGCATCTCGAAAAAAGTAAGCTTGGTCACGTACAAGAAAAGCCACCACGTAAACATTCACCACGTCTATAGCCACGGTGATGGTGTTCCCGACGTTGTTAGAGAGATCGACCAGAACGAAGCGCCTAGATTCCGGCACCGAGGAGCTCGAGGGCAGCACCGGTATACCAGATACCCTGGGAACTCCATTTGTGAGATGAGCTCGTAGCGCATCTATGAAACTTGAGTATGTTCTCCTGGTTGCATCTTTGGTAGAGAAGGGGATATTGGTCTCAGCGCCTTGGAGGACGACACCCAGGTAAATTGCGAGAACAACGAATATTGCGAGCTGCACTCTCATCTTTATGAATTGTCCAGTGCAAAATCTGAAAGATAAAATCTACTGTAAGTACCAAAAAAAGTGGAAATTAATTACTAGTACAACTTTAGAAGGCATGCATGCATGCCATGGCATGGTGAGATCTTCTAATTACCCGTTCGGACAAATAAGCCACAGTGGCTTATTTTTTGTCCTTATTTAAAAAAAATTCGTATCACTTGGCTTATTGTCATTTTTTTGGGGATTATTGCATCCTCACGACAAGAGAAATCTAAAAAGTAAAATTTTTTGACCGAAATCCAATTTTTTTTGAATAAAGACGAAAAATTTGACTTATTGATTTTTTTTCGTCTTTATTCAAAAAAAATTAGATTTCGGTCAAATTTTTCTACTTTTTAGATTCCTCTTGACGTGAGGATGCAATAATCCCCAAAAAAATGACAATAAGCCATGTGATATGAAAAAAATTTGAATATGGACAAAAAATAAGCCAAAATGGCTTATTTGTCCGAACTCTTGGTAGTCGGGATTTTAGGTGCTGAGCAAATCATATCTTGAGATGTACTGTATGTGGTAAAATTAAACGGTACGTGAAATAAAACCGGTGATATATAGCAACCCTAATCTTTTTCAGTAATTTTCTATATATAAACCTTAAAGTGGACTCCTTTCAAAACCACTAGGTTTTGAGAACAAATAAGAGTAAGATCGAGTGGAAAAAAAACAATCACAACATCAGCACCATAAATCTTAGCAGAGAACTCGTACTCTTACCAATAATTTTTTAGGTTATTAGGAATCATTTTACAGGTGAACAATTGTATCCATAATATAACAGTCTGTTTGGCAGGAGATGTGTTTTAGGAAATATTTAAGTAATATTTTATTAGAAATCTTGACAAGACAAAAGTACATCAAGATAGGGGGAGAGGGGGACGGAAAACCCAACCAAAGTTGGATAAACAGCCAAACGGGACGTCGTAGCCCAAAACCCCTATGGACATAAAGTGCCCATATAATACAATGAAAGCTCATAAACAATCACCTAAGGGTTTAAAGTGCTCGAATAATACACTAAACAGCTCACATATGTGGGCCTAAGGTGTCCAATTATAATCTATAATAGCTCCCAAAAGTTTTAGCCCACAAAAGTGGGCTAAGCAGCCCATCCAAGAAACCCAAAACCTAAACTATTCTTCTGGGGATTTCACAGCACCACCGTTCGACCGCCGCCCACCACCAAAACAGACAGCCACGCACCCACAAAGCCGGGATGCCACCTCCAAAAGTAGGGATGGCAATCTCGGCCGATCCATTCGAACCTGCCCCGTTCCTCGTCCCAAAAATCCCCGAACTTCGGGGATTTGTTTGGGGATTGGGTAGGGTATGGGGAATTTTTTTTTAAATTTTGGGGATCGGGTAAGAGACGAGGATAGGTCTGTCCCCGCCCCGAACCCTACCCGTCCCCGTTCCCCGTTTGTTACCCGCCCCGCCCCGTCCCCGAATCCCTGAAATATATATATTTATATATAAAAATAAATAAATAACTTATGTGCTGGAATTAGTTATTATGCACTGAAACAGTGAATAACAGGTGCTGTTATGTGCTGAAAATTGGTAGTATATGCTAAAATTGTGAAATACAGGTGTAGGAAATGGAGGTGCTATTATGTGCCATAAATATAGGTGCATGCCAATGTGTGTTGCAGAATTCTGCTGAAGCTTTTTCAGTGATAAATATGGCCGTTCTTAATACCTTACTTTATTTTATTTTGTTGGCTTTTCTAATTCTGTTTGTGGAGCTTTGTTGGCTCCTAACTTCCTAGCTAACCGACAACCGTTACTAGTACTATTTTCTCAGCCCTTTTCCCTGGAAAAAAAATACAAGAAGTCCTTTCGACTTTCACATGCTAGTATATGCTGTTAGGTGCTGAAATTGTGAAATACAGGTGCCCAAATTCCAAATTTCCAAATCCCCGTTTTGGATCCCTGTTCCCCGTTTGGGTCGGGGATGGAGGAAAAAAACAAATCCCCATTGGGGATCGGGTCGGGGATGGGGATCGGGTAGGAGATAATGGGTAGGGGGTGGAGGTAGTACCCTCCGTCCCCGACCCGTCCCTATCCAAAAGGGGGGTTCAGATCCCATCCAGTTTTGTACTGTCCATTATGGTCCATTTAATGGCTATGATTTACTGCAAGATATCCAAGGCTCCCTATTATGCCACGTCCCCGTCTTATTTTTGCTCTCAAACGGCACTAGCAACTTGTTAACGGAAAGCCTCTTCAATGTGAAAAAAAAATATTCTTAAATGAGCATGATTTTGTGGAGCCCATTTCGGATTTCACAAAAATAATTCAAACCACAAGTTATTCTTAAAATACATTTTTTATGGGTTCATATAAGAAATTACCTCAATTCCATATCCGTAAGGGCTTTTTCAGCATTCGTAGAGACCCAACGAATACTGTAACATCCTACAAATTCTAAAAAAGTCCTAATCGATATTGAATTGAGCTAATTCTTTTTCAGGAACCCATAAAAATTATTTTAAGAATAACTTGCGATTTAAATCATTTTTGTAAAACTCGTAATGAGCCCGACCAAAAAAAAAAAAAACAAGCTGTGTACTCCCTGTTTGGTAGCCATTAAATGGGCAATGATTTTTTTGAATTTTGTGGAGCTCATTACAGGTTATATAAAAATGATTCAAATTACAAGTTATTCTTAAAATAATTTTTATGGGTTTCTGAAAAAAATTAGTTCAATTCGATATTGATTAGGGCTTTTTTAAAATTTATAGGATTAGTTCTAACCTATGCCTACGGCACTACGCATCCCGATTGGAAGAGGATGACAGTTGTGTGATTTAGTTGAAAACCATGGGCACTTAACCGGGAAGTAGGATGATGTACTACAGCCTTTGAATCAAATGAATTTAAGTCGTTCCAACAACTTGTCCCCACACCCTTCTGTTTTATAATAGAGATGTTCCAGTATTCGTTGGGCCTCTACAAATGTTGGAAAAGCCCTTATGGATATCGGATTGAGCTAATTTCTTACATGAACCCATAAAAAATATATTTTAAGAATAACTTGCGGTTTGAATTATTTTTGTGACACCTGAAATGGGCCCCACAAAATCATGCTAATTTAAGAATAAATTTTTTTCACATTGAAGGGGTTTTCCGTTAACAAGTTGCTAGTGCCGTTTGAGAGCAAAAATAAGACTGGAACGTGGCATAAGGGATCCTTGGATTTCTTGCAGTAAATCATAGCCATTAAACGGACCATAGTGGACAGTATAAAACTGGATAGGATCTGAGAGGTGGATATTTATGATATAATATGAAGGGGGATCTATACTATATACTAATAAAGAGGAATGATGCCACGTGGCAAATTCCCCAAATTTTTGAGAAAAATAGAAAAAAGAAAAAGAAAAAACCACACTTAGCTCAGCCGCTGGATAAAGAAAGCAGCTAAAATTGCTACAAAGAAGGAAAGAACAAGAAAAAGTAAAAAACAAAGGATATGCTATGTTAAGGGCCACTTTCAAAAAGAGCTATGTTATTGTTAACTAAGATGACCACATTTGAGGATTAGTTAAACATAAGTGATGCTACAGTGACCGTATCTATGAATTACATTTGCGTACAGTTTGAATTAGGGCCTTAAATAGAATTAAGTACGTCACGCAATGAACCCCACATAGCACATGAAGTTAGTGCATATAAAGTGCCATCAGATTAATGGTACAAAAGTGCAGTTATCCTAACATGATTTTTGCTATCATCTGATGAGACAGCCAATGTCGTCTTGTAACCCATACATAAGGCACGCTATTGGTCTTAAGGTGCTGTTCCAAAGAATGTTTTTCTTCTTTTATATAGTATAATAAGAACAACTTAATTATGTCTGTCATGACATCAATTAAACCCCTTGTCTGATTGCCCATTACTATCGGTTTCATCTGAAGGCATGCATGGCTTTTGCTCCAGCTGCTTTTAATTTCTCGAATGTATTCAAGGCATGGCCGAGGTGGATGTTGGTAGTGGTTAACTGGCGGTGGTGGTAGATCTGTTTCAAGCGGTGGGCAACGGTGGTGTCATGCAGTCCTAGGATTAGGTTTTGGATTTTTTTGGGCGAAGTTTTAATGTTTAATTTGGGTTTTTTAGGCCTTTCGGGTTGTATGTGCTATATATTGTTTTATTAGGGTACTTTAGGCTCTTAGGTGTTGTATTGGATTCTGTTTGGCTGGTTGTTCCAACTTTTGGATGAAATCCCTCATCTTTTTTTTCTAATAAAATATTACTTTTACCGCTAAAAAAAGGGAAAGAGACATTACCGAGGTTCGAGTAGTACGTGCTTTTATCCTTCCTTTTCCTTTGGGCTATAACTCTCCACAAATTGTTACCACCCAAAATTAATTAAGCAGAAACTCAACTACTAATATGTAAACTGGAAATTAATTTGAAGCTAGCCAGGAAGAAGTACCAATGTTCTGAATACCGTACCGGATAGGGTATCGGTTTTTTTACTAGTACGGTACGTATCGGTACCGGTCAAATACCGGATACCGTTTCGGATTTACCGCAACTATAATATATATAATAATTATAATTAAAAAAAATCCCATACCATGCAATTCATCATAAAATAACTATATATTTGCCTCTTATCCAACATTGTCTAGTTACAAAATTCTTTTCCACCTTAAATGACTTTGCACACTAGTGAACTTGTAAATGAGAACCCAAGAAGAGGTCTCGCGCGCTCAGGAAAATGGGCCGTGGCAGAAGTCAATTTGAAAAAATTGATTCGGAAACCAATTAACCAGGTGCATATCATTGGTTATTCGCGCGCAAGGGGGTGCAAATCAGGGATTTGAGCCTCGCGCTCGTACTATGGTGAAGCCCATGTTTTGCTAAAATTCTGAAAAAAATAATGTTTTTTTATTTTTTTGGGGGGTTTCTTGAAACGTTTTTTTTTATTTTATTTTGCCAGAAAAGGACGGTATTGACCGGTATTTCTCGAGATGCCCGGTATCAGGCGGTAACGATCGGTATTTGGTCCGGAAAGGTATTGGGGGGTTGGGGTATCGGTTTCTCTCAAATCCGGTACGTATCGACCAGTACGGAACGGTATTAACAGCCTTGAGAAGTACTGCAAACTAAAATGGCAACAAACAAACGAGAGATGCTAGGGGTACATCAGGTGTGGCATATCTCAGCCACACCCCTCTTACATGCAAGTGAAGTCCGTTTCAGTGTGCTCTACCTATATATGAGAGAGGTGTGCCATACCGATGTGCCTCTAGCATTTTTGCAAACAAAAACAATTGTGTGGAAAAAGATAGGCTACTTTAATCTTGGAAGATTGTGCATGAGAAGTTGAGAACCGTTTACCTGTCTTATTGTAGCCTGCAGCCAGTGATTACTTGAAAGCAAGAAGATAGTTTTACTATGTTTAAATACTACTCCTAGTCCTAGCTAGTAGACAGCAACGTACGTACCATCCGTTTTCTGGGTACCGTACAAGATAAGAAATAGTACTACTATCTTATCTTCGTAATCTATGATGCCCATTGTTACTACGCCACGTGGCGTATACAACATTAACTCGTAGGACCCGATCGGATCATAGTAGGAAAACCAAACACGTTTTTTTTTTTTGGCAAAATCTACAGTCGGCTGATTATAAGTGGTCCCTTTATCTCTTAAATTTTGTACGTTTTCTGAGAGCTTGTGCAGCCGTGCACGTAAAAGGTTTACTCCCAAAATGACGGAAATAACCCACCATTCTCCGTAAATAACAAAAAGAGTATGTGGTCATTTTTTCCACAAAATTATGCACACTTTTTCACAAAAGTAACTTTCTTGTTAGACAATCTCTATTATAAAACACAAGAGTGTGAGGACAAATTGTTGAAATGATTAAGATTCATTTGATCCAATGGTTTATGTGTGCTTTCCAACTCTCTTAAAAAAGCATTCACACTCTTACAAATTATTATAAAAATGCCATCAATTTGTTTTTTTTCCTAACAATCAGCTTCTGTTTTGTTGTTAAAAAAAAACCGTAGTCACCCCCCCCCCCCCCTCTCTCTCTCTCTCTCTCTCTCTCTCATCAAAGCCTCTCCTCTAATTGTCCGGCCACAAACAGTCATCGCCCTTACCGGTGAGTCACTCGGAACCCAGAATTTGCTGTCCTTGGTAACATACTCTCTCGCTCTTTCTCTGATGCGTACTACTTTTTTGGTTTTGGTTATCCTTTTTTCTCTATTTTCCTTTATCTTTTCTAAAAAATTTATAGCTACCTAAAATTGAAATAATGTTTTGAGCCACTATCAAGGTTCAAATGGCACGGGCACGGGCTGGAGTGAGTAGTGTCATAGGCACGGGTAAACACTAGTACTACTTATACAATAATTCAAACACAACAGTTCACCTAATCTCTCACATAGCTGTAGAGCCCACATATAGTAGTGTGTGTGCAGCCCACATGTACAGGCACGAAGGGAAAAGGGGGTACGTGCCCCCGCTCAAAACTAAAATGATTTTGTTATATTTTCGTATATTTCGCATAATTACAAAATTAAGTGTGCTACTAAACATAAATAAGAGCATATATCTTGAAAATTTGCATATAAAACTAATTTTATGTTTCAATTTTGTTATATGGTGCATTTATACTTGTTGATTTTCGAACTATTTGTCTACTTGGATCAATTCTTTCTTAATTGGATTGATTCTTTCTTAATATCATTAATAAAACTATATCGATCATTCTAAAACTTGTCGATATGCATGTAAATCATACTCTCAAATTTTGTCTGAGATTTTGTGTTTTTTTTTACATAATTTAAGTGAAAGTATATGTTATATATTTTTATAGTTTGTATTGCATGCCTTAATTATTAACGATCTTATTGTAGTTAACTAGAAAAATAAATTTTCGCTACTATGATTAACAAGGTGCCCCCACTAAACGACATTTCTGAATCCGTCCCTGCACATGTATATGAGAGATTGTGTTTGATGTTATGTTTAAATTATTGTGTGAATAACATTTTTGCTTTTTGTTTTACTTTACTAATACTAGTTTCCTTTATCATTTCAGGCTGCATGCTTAAGAGCACGTACACTAATAAATACCGTAGATAAACTACCTAATGAATAGTACATATTTTTGGTTTAGCTATCAATTTTTTCTTCTTTCATAACTACACCAACACTATTTATCATCAATTTAAATTTACATTTTTTGTTTGTTTAATATTTCTTAGACTCTATTAAATGCTCCAATTTTAAATTCGTTTGAATCGGTTTGAAAATTTTATTTTTTGGTCATTTTATCTTAAAGGGTCATAATTAATTTTAGTCTGTAGGGCTCTCATAATTAAGTATTTGTTTTTTATTTGGGACCTTATAGAGCAAATACTTGATTAAGATAGTCGTAGAGACAAATTAATTATGACCCTTTAGAAAAAAATGATCAAAAAAATAAGATTTTCGCACTCATTCAAATGGAATAAAAATTAGAGCATTTAATTTTTTAGACTTTTTGTAAATTAAAAATATATGGTTAAACATTAAGTGCCCTAGTTTTTAATCCGTTTGACCCAAGGCGAATATATTATTTTTCTGAACATTTTATTCTAAGGGATTATGATTAATTTTTGTTTGTAGGACTACCATAATCAAGCATCTGCTCTATAGGATTCCAAAATAAAGAATAGAAACTTAATTATGAAAGCTTTAAAGACAAAAGTAATATTTTAATAAATAACTCATGAACAATGGTTCGATATTTGTAGTGACCTTTTTTGTAAAGAAAAAATGGCTAATTGTTTACTTGAGTTGATGCAAGGTTGTTTTGGTGTCCAAATTTGGTAAACAGTAAGTCTGTCAACATAGGTAAATTGTACACAGATTTTGTTATGAGATCCGTCACAGATCTTACATAAATAATTTGAGTCGTTCATTAAATATACATTTTTTAAAGGTCCTTATGAAAAATCATCTCGATTCGATATCTATAGATACAATCGAAAATTTAAATAAAAAATTAGATAATTGGATTGAGTATCTATAAGTATCCAATGAAGTTGATTTTTCACGGGAATCATTGAAAAAATATTTTACATTTAATAGACGAATCAAATCATTTTTGTGAGACCCGTGATAGACCTCATAATAAAATTTGTACACAATCTGTACGTAAATGTCTATGTGGTTAGCAGCGTTGTTTGGTAAAATAGCTTTATTTCGAAAGTGGATCGAAAAAAAATATTTACGCTGAAGCTGTGGAAAGAAAATTAATGAACCTAAAAAAAGGAGGTGCATCTCAGATGGGAAAAAGAGCAGTGGGATCAATTTACTTAACAACTCACATCAATCAATCGTATGGGAGGAAAAGACTGGCAATGCTTTGAAATTGGGCAGAAGTACAGCCCTTTTTGGGCGCATGCAGGATAGCATCGTCAGCTCACAAGGTTGACTACAGAGGAACCGTTTTTTTTTAATCCTCAGGAAAACAAAACACGTTCGTTTGTTTTGAAATTTTAGATTTAGATTTATAGGTAAATGAGCATAAAAAAAAAGGTAATAATTAGAAATAAGTATACTGGACATTAATAGAGAAAAAAATTAAAATTAAAATTAAAAAAATAAGATAATAATTAAAATTCAAATCTAAAATTCCAAACGAACGAATTCAAGCATGTGCTAAATGCCCAAGTAATTAATACACTCATTAGTAAGGTACGAAGGAGAAATCACAATGGTGATGTAATGGATGACCTCAGAAGGCTCATGAATGAATTACAAATTCAAGCATGTGCTAAATGCCCAAGTAATTAATATTCTCCTTTCAAAAAAAAAGTAATTAATATTCCATCCATCTCTTTTTAATTGTCTAATTTCGTAACTCTAATTTATCAAGGAGATATTATCATTATATTTTTCACATTAACTTTTATCTTCACTTTTCATTCTTACTGTTTCGTTCTCCAATATAATATGGAATAATACCCCAAGCGTAGGGTTTAACACGTCGATTGAAACATAATAAACCGGAAATCCGGGATCGTACCCAAGAAAATAATTATATGGCTTTGTCAGATTTGTAGATGCAAGTAAAGGCTTTCGGCTTTTAGACAGCTAATTTTGTTTCACTTTAAACGGTGGAAATAAAGGGCTAAATTAAAAATGAATTAACTAGAGAAAAGATAGGCTAAGTCTAGAAATTATTAACACCCAAGACTCGAGCTAAATCACACTCTTCACCCAATTACACAATTTAAGATACTTAATTATAGTTCTCAAATCGGAAGATAAAATGATTTAAGAACCAAGTTAGCTCTAGAATTCATTTGGCAAGTACCTCGAGCGACAGAGCTCTAAATATCATGTGTGGTGGGTAAGCGATACTCCTACCTACACATGATCAAAGAGGTTAACACCTCGGTAATTTGTCAAACAAACCCGAACCCCACATCAATTTTCAAATCAAAGTTTAAAACTTTATTGGGTGCAAAATGCAATTTTCGCCCGAGTCACGAGATGCTAATAATCCCATGACCTAACCTTGGAAACTACTCACCCATATCTAAAGAGATATGAGCAAGCAAAAACCTAGCTAACATAATGAAATAACAAGACTTGAAATAAACTAGAGATTAAGATAGATCAGGAGAAAATAAACAATTTTAATTAAAGCGACAATGTCAAAAACTAACAATTAAAGGCAGAAAATTAAAAGATGAGTGCTGAAAAAATGAAGAACAACAAGAACAGTTTGAATTATAAAGAAATCTAATCTAGATTTAGAAAATTGTACTATTGAATCTATGCTACTTGTTTTTACAAAAAAATGACATAAGCTTTTTTATACTCCGGGGATCTGCGCCTAAAATATTTCCAAGATGCTCTAAAA
Source organism: Rhododendron ovatum (assembly GCA_019656835.1). Taxonomy (NCBI): domain Eukaryota; kingdom Viridiplantae; phylum Streptophyta; class Magnoliopsida; order Ericales; family Ericaceae; genus Rhododendron; species Rhododendron ovatum. Next base: position 19,699,166 of record CM033795.1, on the reverse strand, counting down.
ATTCGCTCTTAAGTCTCTCGGCATCGATGGCCGACCTTAGAGTGTTCTACTATGGGGCTCAGTATCGATGTAACACAATACATTCCATCAATGCCGAGGTGGCTAAGGGGCTGGACCACTAAGGGTCTCGGCATCGATGTAACATATGGCATCCCATCGATGCCGAGCTCAATAGCTCAGAATTCTGCCTTGGCTGCCTTCCTCTTGCTCGGGCAAATCTGTTTTCACAGCATCTTATTTTCATTCTCTAAACCTTTCTTTTACCTTTTCTTTACTTTAATTTATTTAATGAAAATAAGGAAGTACCCCTCATTTGAAAATAATGGCATTATCAGAATTTTGAGATTTCAATCCAATCAAAATGTTGACCCCCAGCTTTTAGTGTAAAACAGAAAACAGCACACTTTTCTATCGAATAAATGGCTCAAAACATGGCCTTAATCTTTGAATAAAACCTTGCAATTTTGAAGTTATTCTTAGAAAAATTCAATGATCAATTACCGCCATTTTTTATCTCGAAAATCGATATTTTTTTGAAAAGTGATTTTTTCATACTTAGACAGATTTTCAGTGACCGACAGAGTCTTCATTGGTTCCTCGGGTTCTTGGACGCACTCGGGCCATGGATGATGTCAAAATATACCTTATTCACACGATTTACTTGAAAGCACTTAAAACATACCTTATGAGTAAACGCAATTAAGAAGCAATTAATTAAGCGACGAAATTAATTAAAACTAGATACTAGCGCACCCTGCATTGCATTAACGGATGCTTATCGCTTACCCTTTATTGACACATCATCATTATACTTTTACTTACTAACTTTAAAAAAAAATCTAATTTCAGGGAAAAAATAGAGAATGTACTAATTTTTACTTACTAACTTTACAAAATAGACACAAAATAAAATATTGAACTCTAAAAAAGGAACTAAAAGAATACTTGGACGTTCCATTTTATTTTAAAACCCTGTTTTTTAACAATAAGATAATTTCAAGCTCAAAAATTATGTGTTTACGCAAATAATTTTTCTACCATTATAGATCTTATTTGATAGATCTCATTGAAATCTTTTAAACGGTGCAAAAAAAATCAAAAAATTATTTTTTATTTTTATTATATTTGAGTTTGAAATTACTTTCTTTTTAAAAAAGAATATTTAAAAAAAAAAGCGAAACGGGGCCATATATATGAAGGAGAAATCACAATGGCGATGTAGTGGATGACTAAGCCTAGTTCCTTAGCAACAAAGAAAGTGGATGAGGAGGTCACCGACTCATATTTTTAGGGAATTAATTTTACCATTCTTTTTTTTTTTGTTAACGTCATTTTTCTTTTTTCACAAAATAAATTATCTAATTAAGACACAAAAGGAGGTGACATTAACAAAAAGGGGAGTTGCAAAATCACTCCCCTATTTTTATCACACCTTTGCTCCCTCTATAAATACGGACAACAGCTTCTCAAGGTTGCTTATATGTTTTTATTAATATTTTTTTGCTTATAAATAGATATAGATATAGAAGAGAATAGATGCTTATCATTATCTTTGGGAATTAATTTTGTAACGCCCCGATTTTTGGAAGTAAAATCGGAGGTTTTAAATATTGACTTCTAAAAATTTATTGAATTAAAATTCAAAATCCAAACTGGATAATTCACCCTATAGTCTCGTCTATTACAATTTATTGTAAAAATACTGGAAATAGTCTTTGTAGTAATAAACTAAACAAAATGACAGAGCCATCCTCTAAATTTGATACGGATCCCAAGTATATTCTGGCTCAGTTCCCACCTCTGGATTCTCTTCCGCATAAAACTGTTCACCTTCAGGATTTGGTGTCTCTTCTTGATTATCTGCAAAATCTGGCACGGAAGCCAGGCAATCCGTACCTGAGTGAACGAGTTCACCCCGAAGTATAATCCAACCCAACTACCCTTCTTACTTTACAGATATCATGCAGCAGGATAATAATAGTGCGAAAAAGTAATACAGAATTGTTCCACATAAATTAATTCATTACTATCCATTAACTTGACGTGAATTCTAAGATCTCCTCCGCGGAAATCTTTCCTCCCCAACCACTAGCCATGCTCGGTCCCATGAGGTCACTTCCCTTTGCTGTCGCAGATGCATCTAAGTTATGTACCGAGTATGCATCCCAATAATTACAACAAGGGGAAAGCTTATCATGCCTGAATCACAACTAGGGTTCGCCTATCTTATATACCACTTCACCATCATCACTGGGCACACGCCAGTTTATCAATTCATCACTGGACACACGCCAGTTTATCAATTCACCTCTGGACACACGCTAGTTTCAATCTCATCACACATCTCAACATCACGCCTGTAGGCAATCTAGAAACCAAAAACTTTCCAGTTTATCCATTATCTAGCATCGTCTAGGTGAATTCTATTTCGTAATACCACCCCATGTCTCTAGGGTCCAATCTAACATTCAAAATCAAATATCGATGCGATATACAATAATTCAATAATAATTAAAACAATTAATAGACAATGAAATCACACAACTTTTTATGGATGGGCCGTTGCCCTTAATCTCATATGATCACAATGTCAATAATCAGGTAGGAGTATTAAAATAATTGAAAAGGAAAATTTTCAGGCTTTTATTAATTAATTCTAAGACAATAGATTAATTAAAACTGATTTAAATGCATTAATTGGATAAAAATATGGAAATATTTATCTTGACTTAAATAAGAGTCCTATGGGCCCTACGCAATCAGTGGAGTATCAAAAGTTGGGTTCGAAGGGTCGTGGAATTAATTTAAATAAAGACGTTTAAATAAAGTGGCCGAAAGTGAAATAAATAGATAATAATTAATTTATAAATTAAAATATGCTACTGTTAACAAGATTCCATCTTCAGAATATAGAGAGTCTAAATAAAATTATTCGGGTATTTATAATAAGGTTATAAGGTTGTAAGGAATTTTTGATCGGAAACGCTATAAAAATAACAATAAATAATAAAGTAAATAAAAAAAAATATTAATTTAACAAGATATCATCTTTGAGATGCTAGAAGTCTAGAAAAAATTAGTTTGAGTGTTAAAACGTTGTTCGGAAGGTCGCAATGATTTTTTGTTCGTAAACTTTGATAGATAACTAATAAATAATTTAATAAATAGATAATTAAATAAAAAAAATATGATCTTAACAAGTTATTATCTTTGAAATGTGAAAAGTCTAGGAAAAATAGTTCGGGGGTCAAAAACGGTGTTCGGGAAGTCGAAAAGTCGATTCGAACGAAAATAGAACCTGCCGCAAGGTTTGACCGAGTCAACCTTGCGGCTGAGCATCCTACCGCGAGGTTTCGCCTGGTGCTTGCGGCCCGCACCTTGCGGCCGCAAGGTTCAATGCAGAAACAATTTTTTTTGTTTTTTTGGTTCGGTTTCGATGCATGGGAGTACGAGGGCTATTGGGTTAAGCATAATAACACTAAATATACTTAGAGGAGTGTTTGGAATGAATTATACTACCTCGGTTTGGATCGAATTGATTTTTAGAACGAAACTTTATTTTTGGAGAGGACGACTTCGGTTATGGCGATCGGGGGACCTTGGGCTCGAATTGAATGGTGCTTAGAGATGCTTGGGGTTGAAGGAAGAGATTGGAATGGCCAATTCGGGTCTCGGGTCGTCGTGGTTATGAAACCCACTTTTCTCTCTCTTTCTTTCTCTCTCTAAAACTCCATTGATTGGAGCTCCGTTTTCTCCGAATTCTCTCTCTCTTCTGGACTGGAGGAATGTGGGGAGTGGCGTGGTGTGCCCTAGGGTCGGGATTATAGGGTATATATAAGGGAATTCTTTTAATAAGGAAAAATAATTTGTGTTCTATCGGGATTCAAACTCCTTGTTTGAGATGGACGAAAATCAAGGTGGAGATGATCAGGGAGAGTGGGTAGAGTCAGAGTAGGAGAGGGAGAGGTAGAAGGAATTATAATTATGCATGCATGCAATTAAAAGAATTTAAAATAGGATAATTAGAATAGGATAATTGTATTTGTAAAATAAATCCTATTAAGGCATTAATTAATTTTTTTTTATTATCAATAATACTAATTATATGATAGTATTATTAATAAGAATATCCGGTTGTTACAAATTTTGTCACTTCCTTCTTTGTTAATGTCACTCTCATTTTCTCACAAAACAAAACATCTTATATAGACACAAAAGAGAGTGACATTAACAAAAAGAGGAGTGACAAAATCACTCCCCTTATCTTTTTGTTTCTTTTATCCTTTTTTACTTCTCGTCTTTACTCTCAATAATCCCAATGTCTTCAGATATTAATAACTTCAAGTTAAGGTTGAGCGGTTGCAATAATCCTTGAAGGTTGTACTAAGAGCGTCTTCAACCAGTCTTTATTTGGGCACCAAAACTCTATTTTGGAGAATTTATGTCTTTCAATCCATCTCCATTTATGGTCTATATATTTTGGAGACTTAATTCTCATTCTCAATATTTGGAGAATCACTTCCCAAATAGAGACACATCTTCATTTCTCTCATTCACTAATATTCTATTTACTTTTTTGGTAGAATTTCGTCAATTACATATAACTTTTACATTACGCATCTTTTTTTCTACAAAATTGGAATTATTGGAAAGACAATAATAATACCTTCAAAATTAGTCTAATATTAAGTATATGTAAATGCATTTTGAAATAACATCAAATATAAATTCAAACCATTTGAACTCATAATATTATTTTTTCTCATTTACACTATCTTATTATTGTATTGGTTTGAATAATGAGTTGAAATGAGAAAAAAACATGCATCTAATGAAAGGAGGGAAAAAAAATAATATCGAACAATAAATGGAGGAAGTTTTGGAGGTGAAAAATAGAGAATTGGATTGAAGTTGTTGATTTTCCAAATTACCTTTTCAAAATGGAGAAAGAGTGAGAGATGGGTTGGAGATGCTCTAAGTCGAGTTGAGGTTTGGTTTGTTCAAGCTTCTTTTATGTTACGCGGCATTCAGAACTAGTTTTGAAGTTCATGAATTAGAAAGAACGAAGAAGTAAAGAAATGAGAATTTGAAAGAACGAAGAAGTAAAGAAATGAGACGACGCTTTCTTGAACTACTCTCTCTGTACCAATTTAAGTATTCACTACGATTTTGCGTGTTATTTTCAATTGTTTATATCTCCCAATGTCTATTGTTAAAAATATGTAATATAGATCTTGTTTGATAGATCTCAATTATTTCTATCAGACAATAATTTTAAAAACATAAAACATAACATATGTTGAGAGATGAAGCCATTGAAAATAACATGCAGAACAGTAATGGACACTTAAATTAGGACGGAGGGAGTATATCATAAATGGATCTTCCCCTCCACACCAATCACTAGTTTTTCTCCAATCCTCTCGTATACCGTCGTAACACCCTTAATGCTAGGTTTTGAAAAGGACTTTTCATGTCATTCCCATTTAGGCCCGATCCCCCCGTTGTTTCCTTTTTGCTTACAGAAAGGAAGATTATATAGGCGGGGTTAAATTACTAACTGCAACAAATTGGTCAAAAAAAATTTGGTTCGAGTCGTTTGACAATTAGAGAAACCTAAAAAGTTGTTGAAAACTTAATTTGGCAAACAATTGATCCGGGTTGTAAATGCAAGTACTCCTCGATCAACTAGGACTTGTGCTCGTGATCCTTTAAATCTTTGTAATCTTTTTTAAAGATTTATAAAAAAAAATTGTTGATCAAAAAAAGGAAAGAAGTCATCGCCTCAACTAGGATATGAATGTATTAATGTGACGATATTGTGCAACTCTGATTCCTATGAACAGACAAGGGGGGTTATATAAGGTGGAGCTGCCATTAATGGTAAAGAAGGGGTTATAAAATTGGGAAAGGATTCTCTCTAGTCACACCCATAATTCAGTTGTAATAACCATTTTTGAATATTTTTCGGGTTTGTTTTGAGTAATAACAGCTAGGCAATTTGACTACTTTAATTTCCACAAACTATCTAAAGACATTCCCCCAAATCTTGGGGAAAATATTTCGCTCTGTTTTGTATTAAATAATAATCTGTGAGGGCTTTCACAGAAGTTCTTCACTGGCCCTCTGGGATTTCAAATGCAGCTAGGGAGAAGAAACTCTGCCAATTACAGCTTTGAAATCATAATTCCAATGGGAAGAAATGCAGAGGACAACAAGGTAATTACATGCCCCCTGTAAAAAATCTAACACTTGATTAATTCAACATTTGCGTTAGAGAATTATTTTTGTCTGCTTTTTTTTTTTTTTTCGTATTTTAAGGAGGGAAACGAGCCAAAGATTCATCACGCAAGCAATGGGTGTGTAGATTTCCGGGGGAGACCAGCAGACAAGCGGATTACTGGAGGATGGAAGTCTGCCCCGTTCATTATAGGTTTTCTCAATCCACCGATTTGTCTTTCTTCGATGTTTCAAGAAAACTACTCCACTATGTTTGAAACCGTACTTTTGCCCTTCTTGTTTGTTGGTTGCGTTTGTATTGTTTTACTCCCTCCGTCCCATTTTTATTGTCCATTTTCGTTTTTCGTGCCGTTCTTTCAACGCTTATATCTTCTAATATAAATCTCCAAAAATATGCAATATGGATCTTGTTTGATAGTTCTCGATTAGATCTATAATACAAAGTTTTCAAAATTATAAAAAATATTGTAAATTGGGAGATATAAGCGTTGAAAGAACGGCACGAAAAACGAAAATGGATAATAAAAATGGGACGGAGGGAGTATTTATGTTTCAAAAGATCTATGAGGTTGAGCGATAGATTGAGTTTTTGCGAATAACAACGCTAAAAGACTTATATATGTGTGTGTATATATATATATATATATATATAGAGGAATTTTCAAGTAAGAGATCCCTTATTTTAACAAAATGAGGGACTTTCATTTTCTGATCAAATTTTGAAAATCCGAACCGTTCAATGTGTGCAGAACATAATTTTAAAGGTTCTAGCGAGAAATCAGCAAAAAAAATGACCGGGAAGGGCGTCATCCGAGCAATTTTTTTTGAACCGTTCAATGAAAACTGCTCGGATGAAGCCCTTCCCGATCATTTTTTTTGCTGATTTCTCACAAGAACCCTTAAAATCACGTTCTGATCACTTTGAGCGGCTCGGATCATCGAAATTCAATTGGGAAGGGGAGTCCCGCATTTTAATAAAATGAGGGATCCCTCACCGGAACCTAACTCATATATATATATATATATATATATATATATATACACACACACACACACACACGGGACGGTTCAAGGCACACCCAAAAAAACACCCAAAATCTCAATCTCATAGTTCTCAATCAAATTTTTATGATCCGAACCGTTCAATGTGTACAGAATGTGACTTTAAGGGTGCCCAAGAGAAATTAGCAAAAAAAATGACCGAAAAATGCTTGATTTGAGCAGTTTTTATTTGAACCGTTTAATAAAAAACTGTTCGGATCAAACACTTTCCGATCATTTTTTTTGTTGATTTCTCACAAGTACCCTTAAAATTACATTCTGACCACATTGAGCGGCTCAGATCATCAAAATTTGATAGAGAACTATGAGGTGTTTTTTTAAGTATTTTTTTGGATGTCTCCGGAACCGCCATATATATAAAAATCAAAAAATCTGAGAGGTTTCATGGATAGATTGAGTTCTTACAAATAACAGCGCTAGAAGAGTTTTTATTTACTCTTCGAAGCTCTCTCACTCAATGCATTTATTTTCCTGTTGTATTGGTTTCATATTTTTATCTTTATGATATATGAAAAGATTTTTCCGATAAAACAACACAAATAGTCATCGTCTTCATATTGGATTTGTTTTCAAGCAAAGTTTGGTTTTTAAGAATTTGGAAATGACTCCTATTGCTTCTTGTTGTTGTTAATTGAGTTTCTTGAAGACAAAACCCTTCCATACAAGTTTTTGCCAACCAAACGAGGTTTTTAGAAAATTTTGTTGCCTATAAAAAAAAAAAATTCACGTAAAATTAAGATATCTTGTAGTCCATACTATTCCAAAGAAAATTGGGGGATATTTACCATTGATATATTTACACATATGCACTGTATCTAAACGACTACAACTCATCGCGATTCACATGAAACATCTCGTGATCGTCATTCTTTCATCACGATTCAAAATCCGGTGATTTTGGCATTGACATTTATAGACAAGCATTAGTTTGGATGACAAATTAAAACCCTTCTCGATTCCCACGTGTAGTACCTTGTAACCAACCATCATTTATACAATTCAAAGAAAAGTCAGGAGATGTTTAGCATTTGACTTTTACACGAATTGTATTTGGATGACTGATTTTTTACCAAAATATCTCGAGTTCTCAGACATTCATATGCGCGCGACACTAAAAAAAACCCGGTGACATGTACCTTATAAGGTTGAATTCTCAGCCATTATTAGGTGAATGAATTTTATAAGGTGGTTGTTTTCATCATGTTAAATATTTTTGGTGCATCTTGCAGTGAATGAGGTGGCTGAGAGATTGGCAGCATTTTCAAATGGGATAAACATGATGCCTTACCTATTCACGCAAATGCACCTCTCACTTGCAAATGCAGCGGCCGCAACCTCTGCATTGGCCGGATTTGGGGTTTTCACGACCATCTTTGGAGCTTTCCTAGCCGATGCCTATTTGGGACGTTTCAGAACCATTATGGCCTTCTCCTTCATTTATGGAGTGGTAAGAAATTAAACATGAAATTAATAGGGCATTATGATAACTTTTCTCGCAGTTTTTTGTGATTGGCGTAACCGCGCTAATTCCCCCAGAGGTTTGGGTTGCACAGTCAGGTCCATTAGTGGCTTGACTGTAGGGCTGTTCCTCCGTTACAAAAAAAAAAAAAAAGTTTTTATGAATGCTAAAAAAAAATGAGGGGATGGCATACATAAATGAGGGGAGACACCTTTCGTTTTTTCTATTTCAAATTATTTTTCAGCTTAACTTTTAAGACTTTTTGAAAATTTATCCTTATTCCAAAAAAAATCTTATTTGTTAGTTTTGTGCCAATTTTTTTGTGAATTATTGATTCGTTTCGGTGAGAAAAATCAAAAAATTTTAAAAAATTCACTTTTATCCAATTGATATTTTGAAAAATATCCACTTTAAGCTTAAAAAAAGGTGCAAAAGTGGCACTTCTTAGCTAAAGATAGATATTTTCAAAAATATTTGGGTAAAAGTAATTTTCGATTCGTCCCGTTGAAACAAATATTCAATAATCAAGAAAAGTTTGCCGCAAAACTAGCAAATTAACGTGATTTTTTTTTGAATAAAAACTAAATTCAAAAATTCTAAAAAGCCATATAGAAAAAAAGCTTAGTGGAACTCCATTTTATGTTTGGTTTTTCAAAACCAAAATTGTTTTTTGCAAGCATAATTTAGTTGAGCTTGGTTACACCAAACAAATACTCCACTTTTACTCAACAACATCGACACTTGTATACACTTTTCAAATAATCTGTTTTCTTCATTTTCTACCTCAGGGAATGGTAATGCTAACAACCTCAGCCACCATAGACGCCTTACGCCCACCACCATGCACCCCACAAGCCAACACCTCCCACGCCTGCACCCAATCAACCCACGCCCAAAAAGCCTTCCTCTTCGTCTCAATGGCCCTCATCTCCCTCGGCACCGGCGGCATCAAGCCCAACATCGCCATCTTCGGGGCGGACCAATTCGATGAGGACGACGAGAAAGAAGCCCTCCAGAAATACTCATTCTTCAGCTGGTTCTTCTTCATAATCAACACGGGGGCATTACTGGCGATAACCGTGCTGGTTGGCATACGCGAGTACAAGGGGTGGTCGTGGGGATTCGCTGCCCCCACGGCGTGTATGTTGAGTTCGATATTGATTCTGGTCGCGGGGTACCGGCGTTACCGGTTTAAGAAGCCGTTGGGGAGTGCTTTCACTAGGTTTTTTCAGGTGGTTGTGGCGGCCGTGAGGAACCATAGGAGGGGGGTTCAAGAGGTGGGGGAAGGTGATCGGCTTTATGAGGTGAAGGGTAAAGAGTCTGCTATTTTGGGTACTAGAAAGATTGGGCATACTGCACAATACAGGTTAGATTTTTGTTCTTACGCAAAATGCATATTTATTTATGTCTTTACGTTGGAGAAATTATTCAATGCACCTAAAGCAAGGTTGAACACAAATTTAGACTACACACCAATGTGTATGCGGTTCAAATTCGCGCTCAACTTCTTTCGAGGGGCGTCAAATATCTTTTCCTTTACGTTGACATTCTTGACACATATAGATGGTACAGAAAATGACGGCCCATGACATGTTTTAATAATTAATACCAGTCAAGGACATGTTAAGAACATTTGTTAATATTGAAAATATCTTTGACGAATATTAATTATCAAAACATATCATTGACCGTCATTTTCCCCTCAAAATTTGGTATCAAAGTTCAATCACCATAAGTCCATTTTCAATGGGTAGTCAAACGACCACCAAAACAGCACTGAGAATATTATTCATTCGAAAGGATAAAGAATGTTTTCCTTTCCAATTTAGTGACGGTTAAATAACGCTGGTAGTGGTGGTAAAGCCGTAAAGCAATAGTAATTATGGAGAATGTGACATTGGTGGTGGGGTGGAGGGGTGGGGTTTTGAGGTGCTAAGACAACGGTGGCGGTGGTGGTGTAATAGTTGTGGTGGAGTTGCATGTGGCGATGTGATAGTCGTGGCACCGAAGTGTTCGTATTGGCGGTAATGGTTAAATGAAGGCGGAGGTGGTAGGGTTGAAGTGTGGTGCCAATGGTGATAGGTGGTCAAATGATGGTGGGAGATGAGTTGTGTTATGGTGACAGTGTTGGTGGCAGAGGGGTTATGTTATAATAACAGTGTTGTTGGTGAAGGGGTGATAGTGCTCCCATATATGATCTTTGTAGTGATATGCTTTCTACTCATTTTTCTGAAAATAAACATTATTAAGGGTATGGTTGGACTACACCATCTTTTAATACTTTCAAAATCTTCTTTATCGATATATAATAGGTCTTTATCTGATTTAAAGTAAAGAGGATGTCAGCGTTTTACAAGAATGATTTATTTTATGACTCATTGACGGTAAAATAGTCATATATTTTTATTTACAAATAATTTTTGATCCAAACTATTTGGGTTAGAAAGTAGACTCAATAAGTTTTTTAACGCTTCAAACCTTGCAAAAATTGGAGGTCGAGAGTGTCCTGAAGAAGCCTGCAAGGTTTGACAAATTGTGGACCTTTAATGCGCCTCAGGGGCATTACATTGCGCCCCGGGCGCACTAAGATGCTCCTGAGGCACCGGCCCTAAAATCCCACAATTTGTCAAATTTCGCGAGTTTGTTTCGGATACTCTCGAATTTCGGTTTTTGCAAGGTTTGAACTCTTGAAAAGCTTATTGAGTCTATGTTCTAACCCAAATAGTTTTGATCCAAAATTATTTTTACCTAAAAAATATGATTATTTTACCCTCAGTTAATCAAAAAATAAATCATTTATGTAAAATACTCGAATTTAAATCAGATAAAAACCTATTATATATAGATAAGGAAAGAATTCGACGTACAAAAAGATGGTGAGATCCAACCACAAAAATAACATATTTTAGTTTTATGAAAAGCTAGTTGAAAGTAGACAAATTCAAATTAGATAGTCGGGGCCATTAAGGCTAAAATACGTTTTCGCGCTCTTCCACTCATTCTAGGTTCCATTTGGTACTCACGTTCCTACTTCTATGGTACTCCTTCATTTCTTAAGAGTTCTAGATCTTTCATAAGGCCTTTTACACTTCATCAAAACATCTAAAAGCTGCTTAATCATCGAGATATGCCTAAGAAATAAGCTTGACGAGCTCATATTTTTAGGAATCTAAAATTTGGTGCTCATACCACCAACAATTTCACTTGACCACTACGACTACCAAACTACCATAGCCACCATCATTTGATAATCACTTCACCCTGCCCGTACTCTCGCCACTACCTCGATAACAATCATCTCACCATTGCACCTTCACCACGACCCCCATCACACAAAGTCACAAACTATCACCACAACCACCTCGATCACCAGCACTCCACCACCATCCATCCTTATTTCACCACCACTCACGCCACAAAATAGTTTTCAATGTTCTCAATACTGAAATCATCGCCATAACTTTGCAAACTTAATGTCCATCGTCGCAGAATATTCATCGCGAACACTCCAAAACCACAAGCACCACCAAAACAACACTGAGAATATTATTCATTCAAAAAGATTAAGAATATTATTTTTACATAGGTGAGATGTTGACATTAATTACTTTGCTAAATGCAGATTCTTGGACAAAGCAGCCGTAATAACAAACAGTACAGAAGCAGCAAACGCAAGCAACCGTTGGAGGCTGTGCACAGTAACCCAAGTCGAAGAGCTCAAATCCTTCATCCGAGTCCTACCCATTTGGGCGACCACCATCGCCCTCTCTCTCTCCTTCGCCCCTTTCCAGACCTTCTTCGTCAGCCAAGCCGCCATCATGGACCGGAAAATCGGCCCCACCTACGTCCTCCCTGCCGGCACCGTTCCCGTCTTCGGCGCCGTCAACGCTGTCCTCCTCGTCCCGCTCTACGAGAAACTCGTCGTCCCTGTGCTCCGTCGGTACACCGGTCACCGACGCGGCATCACATCTTTGCAACGGATGGGCGTTGGTTTGTTTATCTCGATTTTCGCGATGGTGTCGGCTGCATTGACTGAGAAGAGGAGGAGGGATGATGCGAATCCTTCTGCCATGAGTGTCTTCTGGTTGTTCCCTCAGTTCTTCTTGTTAGGTACGTATTATGGTAAGTCTGTCAGTCATTTTATGGTTAGATGTGTGTAAGCTAATTGGAACATCCTAATTTTTTTTAAAACAAAAAAGGAATATAAGGTCAACCACAATATCTGCTCTCCTAAAATTAGGATGAAGATCTCATACAATGTCTACTGTTTGAAAGATCAATATGTCTACCTACACTCCTACTGACTATTCCTCGATCACTCCAGTGGCGGGAGTGGTAGGTAAGAGTGTACGCAACAAGACTCTATAGGTAACTTTACTCCATGGGAAACCTAGAAAGTTACCTTGGCTCCCTCTAAAAATGCCCAAAAATAAGTTGTGGCTCCATAATCATATTACAAAAATGCCAAAAAAAAAAAGTTGTATGTAGTAATACTTATGTAAAATCATATAGATTTTTTGATGATGAAAAAAAAAATGCTACTTTCTTCTGCATATGCCCAAAAGTACCATGGGACAATAAGAAAATTCTAATATTCGGGCACTCTTCCGCTACCGTCTACTATCTAGAATGTTAAGTTGTTAAAAAGATTGACAACTTTAATTGAGTCCCTGGTTAGTGGAAGTCGGGAATGGTGCTCCAGGCGTACGTAAATTGGCCTGACAACTTGAGTTACTCCTTTGTATAAAGTAAAAAAATTGTTAAACTTATCAGTCATATATTCAACAGGTAGCGCTGAAGTTTTTACGTACGTAGGCCAACTTGAGTTCTTCTATGATCAAGCAAGTGACGGAACACGAAGCCTTTCCAACGCATTGTTTATCACCGGGATGGGGCTTTCGGCTTGGATAAACACCGCTCTTCTAAAGATTATACAGGCGGCAACCGGCGGGGAAGAGATGGGGTGGGTGAGGAATGATCTGAATAAAAGCCGACTCGATAACTTTTACTGGGTACTGGCGACAATTGATGTCGTGAATTTCTTCGCTTACTTGTTGGTGGCTATGCGATTTAAGGGCAAAGATGTTGATAGTACTGCTGCTGGGGCTGATGGTTGGACCACAGCTGAAGTTGTTCGTGATCAAGAGGCAGAAAGGGAAAGTGATCAAGTGGCAGAAAGTGGAAGTGATAGTGAGGAACATGTTCTTTTGAAGTAAATTTTATACTTGGTTTGGTTTAGCAATTTTATTGTTACTTCTTTTCTTTACGACAGAATATTTAGTGTATGATCTATGTACTTGGAAATGTATAGCTTGGATGACCTAATTTTATGCTGCTTGTCATTTTTTTTTTTTTTCAAGTCAAAAGGGTGGAAGAGTGGGTGATCAGGATATCTATGTCCGGACATGACCATAAAGACTCCATACCCAAGACCGTGTACCCTTTGGACATGACCATTAAGACTCCATGCCGGGACCCTCGAAGGATTGTGATAAGGATAGCAACAAGTAAAGTTTCCCAAAAGATTTTCTTCCTTCTTGGAACCTTAAATCATTCCACCAATCTACCGAAACACTGGTTCTCTGAGGAGAAACCCACTCAGTACCCCGCCATTCCGAGTACGCTGTCCAATTTTTTTTTTTGTCAAGCGGAAAATCAAGTATTAACTTAGGCAATTAAAGTCAACAAGCTAGATAAACGGTATTCATAAAGGTTCAAAAAGACTATAAGAGTCGTAGACTAGATCCTAAGATGACCAACACCTATGGCATCGGCCAGGGCGAATTCCCCAGCTACGAAAGGAATGGAGCTAGAGACTACTAAATTTTGATCCTGTTGCGATCCAAGTCTGACCAGACAGTTGGCAGTTTGGTTGGCTTGACGATAGATGTGGACGACGGATGAATTTGTCCGGGTAGCAATTCTTCGAGCTTCTTCAACTATGTGGCAGTGGGGTAGATCAATAGGTGGTCTTGATAAAAGTCCATTAGAGAATTCCTCTGCCCACACAAACAAATCTCTTCTAAATTAACCAGAACTTAATTCCACCTTCAAAGCTTGATATATTCAATGAACATGAATTAGAGAATCATTAATTGGTGTGTGTTTGTTTTTTTGGGGAACACAAAGACTCTTAATGCAAGCAATGATGCATTTGATTGTACCGGAGGATGGAAGAATTCCTTCAATACAAGTTTCTGTCAATCACACGAGGTTTTTGAAAAGTTTTACGAAAAACAGATGTCGAAAAGGGACAAAATAATAGACGAGTTACACATAAACATTACGGGTTACACATAAACATTACGGGGTAGTGAAGAGGATAATTTGATCGATGCTACTGGGGATATCTCAAACAATAAAGCAAATTAACACACATAACAATTCACATAAAAATCTAGTACTCGCGAATTAGCCATTCTTATGATTCACTTTTTAATTAGATTCATGATGAGAATCCTACTTTATTCGGTATTATACGAAAAAATAGCATGGGATAGTGAGAAAACCCTTGTGGGAAGCAGTGGTGCTGCCCGCCACCGTATGAAGTGTCGTTATTGTGGGTGGCCAAAATTTACAAGTCAAACAGTCAAAATATTCAACACAATCACCATGAAAAGTCAGACGGCATATAATCGTTCCACGTGTTTTTCTCAAGACTAAATGCAAGAGAGAGATATTAAGAAAACATATTTTTATTAAATACTATAAACATACACGCTTTTAAGTAACCGTACTGTTTTCTATTAAGGACATTAATTTGAGAAGGCATTTTGTTTTCTTATGTGCTGAAAATATTAGTAATTAATTTAGTATGCCACTCCATTTATATCACCCCCAAACATCCATGTGCTGACCAATTTTGCACAAGCATCCATGTGCCAAACAATATTGCAAATGTTTCCTAAAGTCGTTAATGTGCATCTTTTCCCCTTTTCTCTAGTTGTTGCTTAAGTTGAGTTAATATATTTGAGTTAAATTTTTAGAGGAAGAGTAAGAAATTCATTAATAATAAGGAGATAATTTAAGGAACAGATCGACTTCATAGGGAGACCTTATAAGACGGTCAGAACAAAGACAAAACAATCAACAAAAGAAATAAACGGCCTACTCCCAGAAGGAATATATATAGAAGCAACTTATAAATGCATTTATGGATAAAGTTCCTCTAGCATCTCCTGAAAAAAAAAAATCATTAGAAAACGACGAGTAGAAAAAAAATACTAGTGTAGCAAACGAAGTCGCGGTGCGTGAAACACACAATCTTCAATGGTATGAACTCATTTGCGCTTATGCCTTGCATATTTGCTAAAGGCTTTTAATACTTTGGGCATCGTCAAGATCCTTGAGCAATGATTTAAAAGCTCGAACTGTTTCAAAGATAGGTAACTCTCCTCCGTGGGCAACCTAAGTAGAAACTTTGGAGGGCTATGGTAAAACTAACTTTGATGACATGTATCCATAATCATATTGCAAAAATGCCAAAAATCAAGTTGGGTATATTATATTACAATTAACCCCTTAAACTATAACCCATTTGCACTTTGCCCCCTTAAAGTATAAAGATCAACACTTAGCCCTAGCTCCTCAACTACAAGAATCCCAGAAGTTTCAAACCTATTGAAACAGTGACTTCACTTTTTACCCAATGTCCATTTCCATTAGACCCAACATTGCAAGATCAAAACCAAAAATAGAGAAAGAAAACACCAGACCGACCACTGTACCCTTCTACCATCAATTTTTCTTGGGAAAATGACGGTCAAGGACGTGTTTGATAATTAATATCTTCCAAGGACATTTTCAGCATTAACAAATGTTCTCAAATGTTCTCAGCATGTCCTTGACGGGTATTAATTATCAAAACAATTCCTGGGCCGTTATTTTCCCATTTTTCTTTTATTTTCTCCAACCCATTTCTATTCCTCAAAATGGAGGATGGATTGGACACATTGAGGGGAGATTTTTGTAATTTACTCCATCTTTTCTTTACTTTTTGTTCTTTTTGAAAAAATCTTGGAGAAACCCATCTCTCCCTTTTAGATATTTGGTCCTCCAAATTTACTTTTGGTCGGCTAAATTTCTTAGCTTAATAATTTTGCTTAAATAACCTTTACATACTTCCGTTGACAAAATCTTAATGGCGGCAGAATTTTTTTTAAAAATTTATTTTGCGCTATCGAAAATTTGGCGGAGGCTAATTTTGTCGCCAGTCTATGATTGGGTTTCCTCCTCCTATAAAATAGCTTTACTAAAAATTAAACCTCTAGTCTTTTGCCAACTTACATGTACAACTGCTACGGTCATCGAAAATCAGGCAATTCTTCTTCATTGTCTGTTTCAACATTTTTTGGGTATTTATCGGAAAAAAAAACATTTTTTGGGTAGGGCATGTTTCCGTTGTGTTCTCACTTGTCCGTCCACAAGCTAATTACTAATTTACCCATTTAACAACGACCTCGATCCTTTAACTCAAACTGAAGGACTTGGATTTTCTTTCTCATAAATTTTCACGTACAATTTGATTAACGAATTAGCATTTTGACTAGGGGAGCGGACCTCTCCGAGCACATAATAAAGCAGATCGAGTAGCATTTAAGTGCTCAGCTTGCGTCACTACGTTATTGCCTCGTTGCTCAGCATTTTTTAATTACTAGAACACCATATGCTAGCTATATTTTATTTAGCCACACGGTCAGATGATCCATGGCCATTTGATTTTACTATGGAAGTCTGGCAAGAAATCAATGCCTTGATGAGGAAATGGAATAAATTTAAATAATGGAGATCCGCACCCATACATTATAGGATGTGTTAAGATTGATTTTATTAGTCGATTAAATTAATGTTAAGCATTGTTTTGGATATCTTGAATTTAAAATAATTTTTGACGACGTTTCGATATCTTTTTTAATCAAAGAAAGAACGTTTCGATGAGTGCTCTTGCAGTAGTCAGTCTAACCCTGAAACTACGTGCTTAATTAGTGAGTAATATTGCTTATTTTTCTTATATCTTACTAAAAGTCTAAAAGTTAGCTCTAGAAATGGAGTCTCTCTAATATCATAGTAGTGCTCAACAAGTGGTACTCAACGGGGCCAAAGTCTATGGTGATCGATTGTGATGCCATTAATCCGAAGAAATGTGTCCACATTGCTTCCCAGTTTTCTTTCTTTTCTATTCTTTTATCATGTAAAATGTAATTGTAATAAAGTAACTCACTCGTTGACTAAGCACTTCCAGTTAAAGGTTATGACTAAATGTCGGAGAGGTAATTTTCCCCAATGGTCTTCTTCCCTAGCTCTTAAGGATGTAAAATAAAAAAAAGGAGAGAGAGAGAGAGAGAGAGAGAGAGAGAGAGAGAGAGAGAGAGAGAGAGAATGGTTCTTGTACAATGTACATGTATAGCTAGCTAGTCAGTTCAATTAATTGACCCTTGATTTGCGGGATCAGTTTTTTGAATTTAATAAACATCTAAATTGATTCAAGCTGATTGATTAATTATTTGCATATCAATACTTATATATAATTAATAAGAAAAGCTAGTTCAAATTTACGTGATAGGGTTGATTAGCCGACTCAAAGTCACTTTCCTGTTACATTTCTAGCTAGAATGACTATTTCAATACTATGATTTTTCCTCAGTTGGAATTCTTTTTCTTTTATACTTTTTTCACGGACGGAGTGATTTTGTTAACCATTGAAAGGGTCTCCAGTGATTAAAAGGGAAAGCAGGCATGACGGCATCACAACCAAAGCAAAAGATCCCAATTAGGTTGGCACCAAAAACATGGACAATTGTGCCACCCACATTCCTAAGACAAGAACAAAGTTGGCAAGAGGCCAACCGAGCAATAGGAACAAAATTTACAATAAATACTAAAGGCCCCATTTCGCTAACTAAAATAAGTAGACTTATTTTTTAAATATGTATAATAAGAGAATGACCTGTCTCGTGAAACGAAAAATAAGTACTTCAAAAATAAAAACCTTAACAAAACGAGCTGATCTAAAGAAAGTTACGTCAAAAACTCCCAACCAAACTCGGCAATGAAAGCTAGCCCAGCCTCTGAAGATTTGATGTGGGTCATGTGACCAACATGCAGATCTTTGACACTCCTCAGGTGAAATTCTTTTATTGATAAAAACTCTCAAATATCTCCTCCCGTCCAAAGAAACTCTCAAATATCATGAACTTGAGAAGAAGCCAACCAGCCAGCAAAAGTATGTGTCCGTCAGCCGTCGCCCTCTCCATCGTTGACGACTTCATTCCTCTACTTTTTGCTAGCGTCTTGACGGCTATATATTTCTTGGGTATATTCTTAAAGATCGGTGACATCGCGATTTGGATTACATCAAATATCTTGTGACAGAGAAAGATTACCCTACTTATTCTTGTAGGGTAATCAAGAATAAAAGGGACCTTAATCAACATAAGTACTTTTGCTTTGTATTGAGAAGAAAAACAAGAAGGTAAGCGCGCGGCTTAATCCCGTTGTTATATTCTCTCTTAATTTCTTGGAGTTGCTGAGTTCCTTTTCTGGAAAAAAAAATTTAGGCAAAAAAAGTAACCTGTGGAATGTATGGCTTTCGGAAAATGGTATTTTGTAGGGGCTTGATCGATAGCAGTATGGAATCTCTAGTAACCAATGGCTGCGTTGATTTCCGAGGGAGAATTGCTGATAAGCAAACAACTGGAGGATGGAAAGCCTCTTCATTCATCATAGGTATTCTCTTACCCACATAATTCTCTAGTAACACCATTTTCTCCTGCTTTCAAACGCTCGTACTTTCAATTCTCGTTCTAGTAAATTTTTTAATAGTTTGGAATTTTTTCAAAAAAACACACGCTCACGCATTTATGTGACTAAGATTACGCTTATTGAGCAACACTGCAGTGTACTGAGGTCATTTTTTTCTAGTATTTAGCACATGTAGGTCTTTTGGACTGAAGCATACCCTTGTGTGGTTAATGCTTGACACTTGAATGTTTGTTGTCCCTCCTAAAGTTTCGAGTTCGAAATTTCCCATGTGCTATCAACTCGTTTGGGCTACTCCATACAGAGGTTTGCTCTAGCTTTATTGGGGTCCCCCGCTAATGAACTTTGGGGTTGGTTCTCCGTAGGAGCAGAACCAAAATTTTGGATAAATGGGGTCGAAAATTTAAATTATGTGTGATTTACTTTTTCTAGTTGCTAATCGAAAGAAACAATTAGATTAACAAGTTAATCAAAAAGTAGATATATATTGATAACAAAATGTAGCTTCGATTCACAATTTACATCGACGACTATTCATACTTTGAAAATGATAGATGATAGTCTCGTTTGTAATGGTTTCAAAATGATCGACAAAACCCTTGTTCTGTTTGAAGAACGAATGAAACACGCCATTGACGTTTGAGGATTTTGTAGGTGGAGATTCTGTTTTAGCCCGTTTTTTCCCAAGTGCAAAACCCTTTTATGACCGGCTAGGGCAAAAATAGATTTTAAAGTGGGGTCAAGTGAGTGAAAATTGTACTTATCTTGTGAAGATTTGGGTGGCAGTGGGGTCACCTGCCTACACTTGTCTCACACTCCCTCTGCCCATAGACTTCTCCGAGTTAGTTAAGGTGCACGTAAGCTGACCCGGACACATGACTTATCAAAGAAAATACACTCCAATGGGTTTGCAACATTTATCCATATATGTTGTGGTTTTGTAGGGATTGAGTTTGCTGAGAGGTTGGCATTCTATTCAGTGGCTGTAAGCTTAGTGAATTACCTGGTTACAGAGATGAATCAAACACTGCCCAGCGCAGCGACCAATGTCACTGACTGGATCGGAGCTGCCTCTGTTCTTACTCTATTAGGAGCATTCCTTGCCGAAGCTTACTTCGGCCGGTTCAAAATCATCATCAGTTTCTCTTGCTTCTATGCAACTGTAAGCTCTACACTTGTGATCCTTTCCGGTCTTGAATTTAGACAGGATCACACAGTTTAAAACTTGAAATCATCCAGACAATTATTGATTTGGATTTGTTGATAGTCTTACCGGCAAATAACTATCAATAATTTTTTCTACCATGTCAAAGATAGGCGTCCCCGCTCTAGAAATATAGCTCGCCCCTCAATGCAAAATTCTGGCTCCGTTTCTGTCTCTAATCCTGGTATATTATTAACAATTTTCTTTTCATATTTAAGGGCCTGGTCTTGTTAACACTCTCAGCTTCCATAGACAGCTTACGCCCAACAAAATGCCCACAAACTGCACTGAGTATCCCACCCTGCATCTCTCCTCCAGCCACCCGCGGCCAAAACGCCTTCCTCTTCTTGGCACTCGCCCTCATAGCACTCGGCACCGGCGGAATAAAGGCCTGCGTCTCCTCCTTGGGCGCTGACCAATTCGATGAGTCTGACGAAAGAGAAGCGCGCAACAAACACTCCTTCTTCAACTGGTTCTTCGTCGCGCTCAGCATGGGCATGCTGCTGGGCATCACTCTGTTAGTGTATTTGCAGCAGCAGAAGGGGTTGACTTGGGGATACACCGCTCCAAGGGTGGTCATGGTTTGCTGTGGTGTGATTTTGGGCTCCGGGTTCAGGTATTATAGGTATCAGAAACCGATGGGGAGCGCTTTCGCGAGGTTTTTTCAGGTAATGGTGGCTGCTGTGAGGAACCATATGAGAGGGGTGGAAGTACTGCAAGAAGTTGAGGTTGGTCGACTTTACGAGGTTAAGACTGTGGAGTCGGACATTTGTGGTGCGAGAAAACTGGGTCATACTGCGCAATACAGGTGATCATACGTATCCTTGTCTTCACCAAATGGACTTTTTTCTTTTATCATCAAGTGTCCAGGTCAGATTACGCGCACTTCAACTAAAATTAGAAAATTAATCCTACTGTATACTCAGGGGTGGAGCTATGTTGGGGCCCGCGGGGCCCAGCTCTCGAGCGTCCGAGTTTTAAAATTTTGATTTCTTACATACTTGATTTTGAATATTATTGATAATTATTTCTGTATAGCTATTTATAATCTTAATAATTTTGGTTCGATTTGATAAAAAATTTAGTTATTTTATATTTTCGTTTCTCAATTTCTTTTATAAGCACGTAACAGTTGAATTAGCCTAAAAAATTATTTTAATATACAAATGTAGTAAATCGAAAAGCAAAAACCTTATGATATAATGAATATATATTCCGATAAAAAATATGTCTCTACGAAGTCAAAATCCTGGTTCCGCTATTGCATGTACTTGCAGGGCCCATTACTTAATTTCAAAGCATGGTAACCACTTGTAAATTGTCTTGTCATGCCGAGAACTGCTAAATTAAAACTAAATAGTAACTGCATGAATTGTATTCAGCAAGAGATTAAATTTTTTTCGCCTGTTGTGGAAGAATTCAAATCCTTCATCCGAGTTCTCCCCGTCTGGGCCTCCACAACCGCCTTCTTCATCTCCTTCTGCCAAATCTTCACTTTCTTCATAACCCAAGCCACCGTCACCAACCGCCGGCTTGGCTCCGCCTTCCTCATCCCGCTGGGCTCCGTCCCCATCTTCGCCGTCAATGCCCCCCTCCTCACCCCGATATACGAAAAACTTATCGTCCCCCTCCTCTGTCGCAAGACCGGCCACCCCCACGGCATCACCTCGTTACAGCGCATGGGCGTCGGTTTGCTCGTACCCATCTTTGGCACAGCTTCAGCCGCCTTAGTCGAACGCATGCGTCAGGTCTGTTGGAATTTTTGGGGGCAGCGGAAGCAAATAATAAAAGAAATAAAAAAGATGCTTTTTGGAGATGTAGGGGCGGAGCCCTACAGAACTATAACTTTACCAAAGAGGGCTTGATTGTAGAAAATATGACTCTAATAGTATTTCTGATTGTATTACCATTATATTAAAACAATAACATAGAGCGTCCTTTTATAGGATTACATGGATTAATCTAGAGGATGAATCACTAGTTCCTAGATGACTTTACATCTCCCAATGTGATAAAACTAAACATTATCATGTATCTTATTTGAGATACATGCATCCCCAATTATTAAGAAAATTATGGATTACTATTTCCAACAAGGTCCACTACCCCGAGCCGTTCACAATGAGCGCGTTTTGGCTATCCCCCCAGTACTTCCTTATTTGAGCGCGTTTTGGCTATCCCCCCAGTACTTCCTTATTGGAAGCGCCATGTTTTTCAACTACGTTGGACAACTGGAGTTTTTCTACGACGAGGCAACAGATGGTACGAGGAGTATTAGCAATGCGATGTTTTTGAGTGAGATGGGGATTGGGAGCTGGTTGAGTACGGTGCTTGTGAAGGTTGTCCAGAGAGCGACGGGCGGCGTCCACAAAGGCTGGCTGCAGAATAGTCTCGATACGAGCCGGCTCGATTATTTTTACTGGGTTTTGACGGGCATTAACGCGATTAATTTCTTGGTGTACTTGTTGGTTGCTGTGAGGTATAAGGGGAGGAGTGTTAATGAAGCTGGTACGAGTATGAGAGATGATGGTGTGGTTGAGATGGGAGGAAAAGTTGGTAATGGAAAAGGGGAAATGGAAAGTCCGATATTCTGATTAAGTTTAGCCAAGCGAGACGAGCTGAACTAAGCTCGTAAATTGCTCGGTTCATTTACAATTCTAAGTTTAGCAAAATAAATACTTGTGGAGGCGATCGAAAATAGAAATAAATACTTGAGGGAAAAAATTAATTTATTCTTGATTGTCCGTATTTTAATTTGATGGTTTCTTAATACTTCCTCTCTGTTACGATTACGGGCTATGTAAGGTTATTAACTCGACTTATATATTTCCATTGATTAAAGCATTTGTACTATATAGTTTGAACAAATAACATCAGGGTAAACTTCAAAAAAAAAAAAAAAAAACTTTAGTATCTATCACGCGGTATCGCTAAACCCCTTAAACGTCTGACGGGGATCCAAAATAACCATTCATGTTAACCAAGTGATGATTTAGTTCCAAGAAAAAACTGAAACCTTATAATTAAAGTGGCCCAATCAACGATGGACAGAAGGGCGGATGAGACCGGACGACCACCCTATCCAAGTTTCAAAATTTTCTTTGAATCATAATAGTTTTTGCTTAATTAAAAGCGTTAAAATTATATTAGTTTGCATGCCCAATTTGTTCAAAAGAAAATCTAACATCCGCCCATTCAAGAATTTTTCCAAAAGTTTCATAAGTGTTCTCTTAAGATTGTATCCACATGTGAAAAAAATTGATGGTATTAGGTTTAATATCTTATCTTTTGAAATAGGTATAGGA
The DNA here is from genome assembly GCA_019656835.1 of Rhododendron ovatum. Lineage (NCBI taxonomy): Eukaryota > Viridiplantae > Streptophyta > Magnoliopsida > Ericales > Ericaceae > Rhododendron > Rhododendron ovatum. The sequence goes on along the minus strand of CM033795.1, from coordinate 19,675,138 downwards.
TACAATATTGTATGCATTTACAATTATATATGTGCCTATGTACTTATAATTACATAAGTTGATCAAAAACATCTACGATTATCTTTTAGTACATTTTCTGTAATATGTATCTCTTGTCGTGTTGAGAGTCAACGGCTGACTCTCTATAGATCTAGAATCATCCATATATAATAGACTAGAGAATCGATCCTTGAAAAGTTTGAAATGTTCAAAATTATTAGAGTATTCTAGAACGGTGGGGAATTCTCCAAAAGAATGAAGGATAATCTAAACTATTCTAAAACAGTCTAAAATGTTGGTGAATGTCTATATCTTTGTGTAAGGTTCTAAGGAAGTTAGAGAGTTACAAAAAAATTCTAGAGGATTCTGGATTATTCTTCAAAATTGTAGAAAACTCTACTATATGTAAAGCTTGTGTGGAGAGTTCTATAATATTGCGAAGATGTAAAGAAGGAAAGATGTTTTTTGGAAGGATTCTAGAAGGAGAATGTGGGGGGCTAGATGAAAATAATCATAGCTGCTCATTAAGGAGATGGATTGCTATAAAAAGAAGAGAATATGCTCTTTTGTGAATGTTGTTTTTGTGTCTCTAAGGTTGTTGTTAATTCACTTGGTTTCTGCTTCTTTTCTCACTTCTCGTATCTCATATGATCATCACTCAAAAGATTCATGTCTTAGAAAACTGATCATCACTCAAAAGATTCGTGCCTTAAAGAGCTGAAAGCGAGGGAAGGAATATGAGGGAGTAAGATACAATTCTAGGAAATCATCTTTCAGAAGATGAAATATCGTCCACCAAGTTCGATCCAACCTTGGGGAGGACAATAAGCCTGTATTATGGGATTTTTAGACTCGCAGAAATTTCAACAGGCAGTTCCATGGTAGTCACCATCTCCTATCAAAGTGCTTTAGAAAACTGAAAGGGAGGGAAGGAAGATGACGGGGGTAATATACAATTCTAGTAAGCTCAATCATTGGATTCGTTTGATTGTGACTATAGGGGTGGCAAATAGGCGGATTTGGGCCAAATTAGAAAAGTTGCAAGTGGGTTGGGTCTTTAATGGGTCATTGACCAATTTAAAATCCATTAGTTATAAGCCTAAGTACCCATACCCTACCCAACCAGATCCATTTATTTAAAATCAAACCCGACCTGTCCATTAACCCAATTACATTTTTTTTTTCTTGAATGACATTAACCCAATTAGTCATGTTCACTGAAATGACTATATTATCCCTATATACAAAAATGACCAAATTTAATGGGTTTTTTCCCACCCAAGAACCCCTGCAAAAACAAAGTTTTGTGTGTCCATCACGAGCTTCCAATTTTTCTTTTCCTTTCATTAATTGTTTGTTTTGGGTTTCAATCTCTCAGTCTTCGGAAAATCTTGTGAAATTCTCAGCAAAGAGTTTCATCCCATCAAATCATTTGAACAAGGGATTTCACTACTTTCGAAGGGTTTGTTTTATGGGTAGTATGGTTGAGAGGATATAAAAATACAGAGATAACTTACTCCACTCTAACTTTTCACACAAAACATCTCCTGGAGAGAGATGAAAGAGATTAAGCAAGGCAAGAGTTCTTGAATGGCTAAACGATAGCAGAGTGCCTACACAATAGGTCCTTGTCGTTGTTCCATAGAATTGTCAAACCCCGAGACGAGACTTGAGAGAGGGGGGTGTTTTGTTTAGTGGGTTATGTTGATGACCCATTAATAGATGGGTTAGATGGGTTGAGACTCATTTTAACCCAACTTAATTATAAATGGGTTGGGTTGGGTCTAATTTTTAGTAAGTGGGTTTGGGTTCAAATTGCCACCCCTAATTGTGAGCAAGGAGGTTTGGGTTTGGATTAACGAGACGAACAGAGGAGATAGGGAGCAAGTGGAGGAAGGGGTGACATGGCACGGGTGTGGGGTGTGTTGGGGGAGGGCTCTTACGTAAATCTGATGGTGAAGGGAGGTAGGTGGTGGGGGTGGGAAAGAGAGAGTGAGAGGAGGAAGAGGAAGAAGAAGAGTAGGGAGCTAATTAAACCAAGAACATACTCACAAAGGAGCAATGTTCTATTAATTAGAATTATTGTTTTGACAACGTGATGCAATGAAACTAGTTTGGAGGAAACAAATATTTACACCGCCGGTGTTAATAATTTATTCTTTTGTACTAATATCAGAGTATATGTTCTAGTACTATACACACTTATCCAAATTTTCTTTTCCATCTTCATTTTTTTATTTTCCCCTTGTTGTAATTATCTGAAAAAGGTAAAATGGTCAGTGCACCCAATTTTTTCTCCCTTTAGTTAACAAGGATTAATGGTTTTTTTTTTCCCTTTATAAACTTTAGCTCAAAAAGATGTGGCTCTTAGCTCATCTATCTCTTGGCTTCCAAATGGGAGGCATAGGGTTTGAGTCTATGGAGAGACTTCAAACCCTTTGATTGTTAACCCACTACTATATCGCATGGAAAAAGAACAAAAAACTTCACCGCAAAAATATGGCTTATTAAGTCATTCGAATTATTTTTCGTCTTTAATCAACTTTTTCTGTTGATTTTGGGTCATTTTTTTGTGGTTAAGTAATTCGTCTCAATGAGAGAAATCTAAAAACCATTTAGGTTGGAATCTAAAAAACCATTTAGGAATGGGTCAATTTTATTTCCATTTAGGTTGGCACTATCAAAAAACCATTTAGAAGAATAGAGACTTTATATTTTTTTATAACAAAAAGCTTCTTAACTTTTTTTTTAACGGATTTTTTCTTTTATAATCTTTGAAATTGGTATAAAGACTAAAAAAACAAGAGTTGACTACAGCATATCCCTAAAAATTTATTAACTTGAGCAGCTATTATTACTTAATGACAAATGGCACATTATTGTCACAGAAGTAAGGGTGGGTTTGAATTGAAAAGTAGGGTGACTTATTTTTTTGTCTTGATTAAATTTTTTTTGGCATTTGTTTGTTTTGCATCAAACTTTTGTGACTTATTGATTCGTCTCGACGAAAGGAATTGGAAAAAAAAAAAATTTTGATCGAAACTCATAATTTTTTGAATAAAGACAAAAATAAGTCAATAAGACAACTTTTTTTTACTTTTTTTTTTTTTTAAATTATGAGTTTCAATAAAAAAAATTTACTTTTCCAATTCGTCTCACCGAGACAAATCAATAGGTCACAAAAGTTTGACATAAAACTAACAAATGCGAAAAAAATTTAATAAAGACAAAAAAAAGTTATTGTTTGACTTTTGAAGCCAAATGAGTCCTAAAATCCATTTAGGTTGGCACAAACTTTTCGACCAGTAGAGTGCCAAAACTAAAGGGCGATGTATTGGTAATAGTTACTACTATGAAACATATTTCTTTTTTGTTTTAATTAGAGTCATGCTGCATTTCCAAATAAAGTGTTCATAAAAAACTGAGACAACCTTCAACGATTGGCCCAGTGATCGAGGCTTAGGACTTGGCAATTTGCTCCATCCTAAAGTTTCAGATTCGAAACCCCTCTTAAGTTTGTTGATACATAGCTTTGATCTAACTTTAATTGGAACTCCGCGAGTGGACGGTAGTATTGGTCTCCCAAAGATTGGTCGATGTGCGCGTAAATTAGCCCGGATACCTCGGTTATTAAAAAAATGAGACAAAAACTTACAATTGCCCTATTTATCGCGGGACACCACACACCAGGGAAACGTAATTGTTAGATCTAGAAGCAACCAGACTCAGAACGCCCAACACTAAATATGAGAAACATCAAGTGTAATTAATCCATAATCATCAACCAGACAAACCAAAAAACTGAATAAAAAGAAAGTACTGATTTCAGAATGAGAATGAGAGAGTGACACTACCATTTCTACCCCAGGGGGAAACAAAAAAGTTCGTATTACAGAGGAAAGCTCCGCGTGTGCTCCACACATGCACGCACGCACGCACGGAGGGAGAGGAAAGGAGAGGAGAGGAGAGGAGAGGAGGATTGAATAGCGAGGAAGGGAGTGTGCATTTCAGATGGGGAGGCCACTAGCCCGTTCCAGAGGAGGGAGATAGCTGAAAGAGGTTGATCGCCAGTTGAGTTTAGTTTGATAGTGAAGTTCTCTGACTGATTTCAGGGGGATATTGTACGTTGTTTCAGTATAGATTCATGGTTTCGTAATACTATAGTTTGGGTACTGAACATACTGTTGGTCACGGTATACAAAAAGCCAGTGTAATGGCGATGGCATATAAATGAAGTATGCCCCTTGCGTATCTTCATGCTAAAACAAGACGGAATTCATTTACAAGAGAAACAACAATACGCCAAAGGAAGAGTAACAGAGCTGATAAGCAAGTTTATGAAAGTATAAGCTCCTTATATAGGTCTTTCAAATCGAAAGTTTGACAAGAATAGTACATGATTACACTCTGCGGATTTCTTAGAAAACATGTGCCGCTAACAAAGAATCCGCCCCTAAGTCAATTTAGTTTGCCCAATTAATTGTACAGTCACGTAACAGACAATTTAGTCGGAACCTGTATCCTCAACGGATTTCTTATATTCAGGCTTGAGCTCATAAGTTCCTTGGTTTTGTCCCCTTTTATTGTAGACACATAGCTCATTCAGAATCTCCTTCAGGAATTGCTGCAGGAAAAAAGAGAGTAAAGAAATGTTCTGGACTAGTAAAAAATCAAACAATTATTAAGCTATGCAAGATTTCCTCATACAAACATTTGAAGCGATAGTATGCAATATGACTTAGAATACGGTTAAAAAAATCCCTCCTCATTTTGTAAGAACTAAGTTGATGATTTTATAAACAACAGCACAAAATTCTACCGCCTAATTACAACATACGAATTTCTGAAACTATCAATAGGATCTCATGCTTGTACTAGCAACAAAATGAGGAACATAGAAAGCAAGGTTTTCCAAGAAAGCGCCGCAAACATAACAGAATAATAATTAAATATAAGTAAAGAGACGTACTGCAGGTTGATCCGTTTCTTGAACTAGTTGTTTTAAGGCCCAATTTGGTTGTCTTTCAAAAAGCTTGAACATAATATCCTCCAATTCACCACGATCTCTTCTAGTTCTTTTGACTTCCGGTCCCTTAATGGGTGCTGCTTTCTTCTTCTCCTAGACACAGATAGTAGCAGATAAATTAACTTTTCTGCAGCCATGCCAATACTATTTGACTTTCTTATTCAATTTGCAAACTACGAAAATATACACTACGCCAGGATAAAGAAAAAAAATCCAAAAGACATTTCTCAGGTAGTTATGCAAGTTATAGCACAAATAACATGGACTCATTTGAAGTATGAGCCCAGAACAAACCAAGCCAGGACTCTCATTAGTGCCGCATGGAAGAATCGTTTTTTTCTCAACAAGGGCACATGAACTCCAAAAGCTGACAGGGAAGGCTCAAAGGAAAAAGTAGCATAAAAGGCCTAAGCTTCAACATAAACTCTTGAATCATGGAGGGAATTGGAGTACCTTAGAACTGGAAGCAACCAAGCCAACCATTCCAGGCATAGGCCTCATATGGACTCCACGATCATTATCAATCACCTAATGAAAAAGAAGGGAAAAAAATTATTATGTGTGGGCTCGCATCCCTATGTAAATAGAGAGACACAGAGAAAAATGGTACCTGTATTTGTCTATTCTTGATCATCGATTTATTTGTCCTTTCACGACACATTTTGCTATACTCCTCCAAGTTCGCGTTATGGGGCTTCATGTCGAATTTATGTTCCACTTTTCCTTCCACTGTTACCTTACCTACAAGATTGGCAATGCGTTCAAGTTTTAATGTCAAGCGATCCTCATGAGGTGCAATCTTAACCTATGCATGCAGCTCCAAGAACATTTCCATTTCATAATTTTACATTCCTTATCTTTTTTCAAATGCTATTAATAACACCAACTCTGAACCTTTTTATGCAGCATGCATCACTAAAATACAGCAGGAACAGCAATAATGATGAATGAACAAAAAGGAATAGCACATAAAATTCTCAATAAGGAATATGTATAAACTTAAGAACATGTATCATGTGTATCATGATCCTCACCTTGATTTGACTCGGAAAAAACACACATTGGAACAAAGTCTTTAAACATGTTCAAGGAGTAGCTTTTTGGCATGTTCCCAATCTCATTGCTAGCCATCTCCATTGTGAACTGATTTTCATTCAAGAGAAATAAATGAATAATATATGATTTACACTAAGGTATATAGCTTCATTGAAACAGTGAAACTGATAGATTTTCTGTTCAAGAAAAAACCAGCAACAACAACAATAAATGCTTTGGCCACCTAACATAGGGGAGTCTATCAATATTCGAACAAGAGATTGGCATAGAACTCTGGAGGTTTTATCTGCATTACAAAACATGAAAAAGCCTTTTCATTTGTTAAAGGTAACAACCAAGGCGTTGAATTCATGAAAACACCTCAGGAAACAAATTAAATTAGCAACTATTTCCTTTGACATTAAATGCTCTGATCAATAGTCCTTCCAATCATGCAAGAGTTACTGAATTAGCATTATGGCTCAATGTCTTCCTGAACTCCAACTCTCAAAAGTCAAAACCCAGAGGGAAGAAGGACCCTTGTAGATGTTCCATTCGTTTGAAGAAACAAAGGAAGGGTCAAGTAATCATTAGACTTGCATTACAGAATCATTACTCACAAAAAAAATAGAAGCCAAGAAATAAACATAGCACCATCAGAAGTGAAAACCTTGTTATGGAAAAATTACATCTTATTTTCAGTAAACTAGTGCATAAGAAGCTAAGGAAAAGTTGTCAATAGAAACCAGTAAAGAGTTCTTGGAACCAACAAGACCTTGCATCATTGGAAACAATCAATTATTTATGCTTTGAACACAAGTGAAGTAAACAAACAACAACAAAAAGGATGCAATAAGAACCAGAGTCACTATCTCCTTTAAAGGTGATAGAGTTTAAAATCTCTTTACGCGCTGTCTGGATCATGGCTTCGTGAGGTGAGTTTTGAAGCAAAAGAAAATTGGCAAGGAGAAGCATTTTGGGTTCTCCTTTACCTTTTAACTTTCCCAATTCCCGTCAGCAGGAGTACCTCCACAATTTCATCAGCCATACACCACTTTAGAATATAACCAATGCACGTCATAAGAGTTGCAAACTTGCAAAATGAAAAAGATAGTCTGTACACTGTTTCTTACGGCATAAACGAATTAACTGTAAACGTCAGTAGACATTAATTAGTAATTAGCCAATGAATCGGAGCTCTCGAGTCCCCTCTCCCACAAAGGGGACCTGGCCCAAGGCACAATGCGGTGCTTCTACTGCCCATAAAACATCTTCAAAACAGGTTTCAGACGGCTTTACAATCAAACAAAACCCTGGTGAAGACACCGGCAGAATCCTACTCTGCATCATCAGAATATGCTTTGCGGGCCCAATTAAATTAATTGAGCGGAAGAACATTTGGGCTGTCTGCCACCCTCCAGAGTGGTTGGCTGTTATAGTGATCTTTCAATATCCCATGTCTTAGTCAAGTTTCAATATTTCGTGCCACAAGAACCATAAGGCGCACGATACCTAACTCAACCTCCGAACACATGCTCAGGTACTATACTAATGCAGCACAAAACCTCCTCGATAGCCATGATAGCAAGTTGGTTCACCTATTGCACCAGACTATGTTTTCAGTATTCACAACTCATCTGAAGTCACTTGTCAGCCTTACAAAATAATTCGCCGATCAATCTAGTTGTGCTCTAATTGAACAAACCCGCAAAAACAAGGCAGTACATAAGTATCAAGAAAACTCCCTCGATTGCCATAATAACTATCCCATTTACAAACTCCATCGAACTATGGCATCAGAAAAGATAAATCAACATAAGTCAGCCACTTTAATACACAGCAGATCAAAAGGCAAGTAAATAGTAATCAATTTAAGCTACATTGAACAAACACACGAAGAAAAGGCAGTAATGAGTATGAAAGAAATCGCATTCAAGTCCAAGAATCAAGATTAGGGAAACAAATGTGTGAATATAGACAGGAACATAATCGTTTAGTAGGGCCCTCCGCTCCTGGTCTCAATTGTCAATCTCTCAAGAATTTAAGAACTTAGGGGTAATCTTTAAAAGAAGTTTTCACGCTCGCGCACGCGCACAACGTGACTTGGAACAAGAAGAGCTGCTACCTGGAGAGAAGAAGGGTCCTCGGAGCGGAGGGGATCGACGGAGACGACGACCTTGGCGGCGGGATGGGAATCGGCGGCGGCGGCGGAGGAGGACGAGGACTGAGACTGAGCCTGCCACGACTTGGCCACCACCAGTGGGCACTTCATCAGCCACACAGATCTCTCTGATTTTACTGAATCCAAATTACCACTGCGCTCTTCGTCCATGTTCCTGATCACCCTAAACCCTCTGTCTCTCTCTCTCTCCGAATTCTATGTCGTCGTTCTCGTTTCTCTCTCTCTCTCTCTCTCTCTCTCTCTAGTAACGGTGATGTCTGAAACGCGAAGACCGTAGCGGACCAAACTGAACAGGTCTAGTACTTGGAGAAGTCGATTGACCTGACGGCGTTACGCTGTCAGAAGATGTACTGCTATATATAGCCCAAGCCCTATGATAGCCCAATTCTGGTACAGGCCTTTTTCTGCTAGCCCATGAGCCCCGGAAACGACAAGGCCCAGATCTGTATTGGGCTAGACCAGTTTCAGAGGCCCAATTATTCTACGACCACAAATACACAAACGCTTTAGGAAAAATGATGGCTCAGGACGTGTTTTGATAATTAATATCCGTCAAAGACATACTAAGAACGTTTGTTAGTACTGATTTCACACCCACATAGTCAAAATGACTGATCAAATAAGTACACTGCGCGACAAATGATCAGTAGGTAGGGGTTACACTTTAGTCAACATGAATGCAATCAAGCATGTACATGACAAAAGACATAATCTTACTCCTATTTGCGGTTTTTTCCATGAAGAAGGCTCTATGGAGCCCAATCGTCGTGTCTAAAGTGTTTTTGAACGGTCTTGATTGAAAATTAATTTTGACCATTAAAAAATAATTGGTATATTAGTCAAAATTGAAAAGCAATCTCAACTATTGATTGCCGAAATAAACGGACAAAATTATACAGAACTATGAAGAACTTATTAACGGCTTCTTCGTGAATAAGTTTCTCTCCGGACAAAAACCCAATCACATTAAGAAAGTCATCCATGAAGTGGAAAGGGCAATGTACGTATGAACAATGCTACAATCACACACAAATACTTACACACACACTTACAATGGTCGTACTCATTCTTTATTAAGATATAAGTCGAGATGAAAATTGATTTTATGCCCATGGCGGTGCCCTAGCACCTCCACCACGATATGTCCACATAATTTTGTGAAGTCTAAAATTATGAATGTCTCACACAATTGTATGGTGGAAGAGGAGCGGGAGCATTACGGAACATGGATTGAATTATCTCTCAAAGAGATAGGGTGGTGGGCTTTTTAGGCCTGTTTTGGCCAAATAATCTAAATGGGTTATTTTTGATGTCCTTATTTTAAGAAAATCGCATTTCTTAGCTTGTAATCAAATATTTTGTGGATTATTGCTTTATCTTAATGAAAGGAATCTATAAAGTAAAAAATTCTGATCGAAACCGAAATTTTTTTGAATAAAGACAAAAAAGAGAAAGTCAATAAACTATTTTTTGTCGTCTTTATTAAGAAAAAATTGAAATTCAATATTAATTTTTTTACTTTTTAAAATTTTCTCATCAGGATGAAATAATAATTCACAAAAAATTAAAACAATATCAACAAATGCAAAAAATTATTTAAATAAAAGCCAAAAAATAATCCATCTGAATTATGTGGCCAAAATAGGCCTTCGCAACGATTATCTTTCATTTGTAGCTCGTTGTAGGTCCGGAGTGGAGTGGGACACGCAAGGGTGTAATAGACATTTTCCCGCCCCCCACCCAATAAATAATTAGCATCCCAACAAAAATCAACCCAAGAAAATTGGGTCACAGTGAAGAAACCCAGATACAATTCTCTCTTCCTTCGTTTTGTAGCGCTCCATCCAATTCAACCTTTTAGCATCCGACAACGTGTCCTCATCCTAACGGTCCATTCCCACCCACCCACTTGCTTTTGCCCTTCTTTTCTTCAACGACCCCACCACTCGCTCGTTGCACTATTACAAAATACAAATATCATCTCCGCACGGCTCTTCTCCTCACTCTCTCTCTCTCTCTCACTCCCTCTCATCCAATGGCCCGCCTCTCTCTCCTCCTCCTCCTCCTCCTCCTCATCCCCTCCCTCTGTTTCGCCGTTGACCTCGACGATTCCGACGACCTCCTGATCCAACAAGTAGTCCCGCAAAACGAGGATCCTTTGTTGAACGCCGACCACCACTTCTCCCTCTTCAAGGCCGAGCACGGGAAATCCTACGCCACCCAGGAGGAGCACGATTACCGATTCTCCGTCTTCAAGGCTAACCTGCGCCGCGCGAAGAGACACCAGAAGCTCGATCCTTCGGCTGTGCACGGCGTCACCAAGTTTTCGGACCTTACCCCTGCCGAGTTCAGGAAGAACTTCCTTGGGCTGAAGCGGAGGTTTAAGCTTCCGTCTGACGCTCAGAAGGCCCCGATTTTGCCGACGAATGACCTTCCCGCTGACTTCGATTGGCGCGATCACGGCGCCGTCACCGGCGTCAAAGATCAGGTACAAAAATTGATCCTTTGGATGTGTGTGTGTATTTTTTAGAAAACGGTCAAACTAACACACACAAGAGGCGCAAAGAACCATCTAAGGAAAGAAAGGAGAACGCTAGACAGATTGATTTTTACCTGATTTTTCAACCAGAGTCGCCCCTAACTTTTCAGGAGCCGGAAGCGAAAATTAAAGATTGCTCTTTTTGCTAGACTATTTATAGCAGGTACCAAAATATGAGGGTTCTCTAAAACTTAAAGATTTTGGGGGCCTAAAGCGCCGCCTCTTCGGTTTGAGTTCAGGGCTGGCACTGTTTCCAACTGTACACGGCTTACATCATTTTTCACTGTATGAACTTTGTTATCGAACCCTGAGCCATAATACTAAGCAAAGCACAAATTAGACTGAATCAGGCTTCACAACCAGGCCTCCGATTAGTAAAAGTTATATCTATGAATCAGGTAATAAACTTTGCTCTTTGCAGTATGAAATCAAGTGTTGGATTACTGGCAAAGGATGGACCTTTTGAAAGAATTTGAAGAATTGGTAGTAGGATGCTTTGAATTTTGAGCCTGAATAGCTCAAAACAGACTGAATCAGGCTTCACAAACCCATCATATATGTGTGTTGTTTGTGACTAGGTCTCCAACGTAAACCAAGTATTAGTTAAAGTTATACATAAATACCTGATCATTGCCGTCATGGCTTACATCATTTTTCACTATATGAGGGCTCGCTAAAATTTAATATTTTGGGCTCTGTTTCCAACTGTACACGGATTACATCATTTTTCACTATATGAACTTTGTTATCGAACCCCGAGCCATAATACTAAGCACAGCACAAATTAGACTAAATCAGGCTTCACAACCAGGCCTCCGATTAGTAGAAGTTATATATATAAATCAGGTAATAAACTTTGCTCTTTGAAGTATGAAATCAAGTGTTGGATTACTGGCAAAGGATGGACCTTGTGAAAGAATTTGAAGAATTGGTAGGAGGATGCTTTGAATTTTGAGCTTGAATAGTTCAAAACAGATTGAATCAGGCTTCACAAACCCATCATATATGTGTGTTGTTTGTGACTAATAAGTCTCCAATGTAAACCAAGTATTAGTTAAAGTTACATAAATACCTGATCTTTGCCATCACGGGCGTCAAAGATCTTGTAGTTATATTGATCCTTTTGATATGTATGTATTCTTGAGAAAATGGTCAAATCACCAAACACGTAACAGTTGAAGAACTATCGAGGAAAAAACCAGAGATATTTCTACGTGATTTTCTAACTGTTCAATTGTGCACATGCGTGGCTTACATCAGTTTTTCACTATAGATCGGATGATAAACTTTGTTGGAGCACAAATTACACCGAACTAGGCTTTACTGACCCAACGTGTATGTGTGTTGTTTGTGACTAGACCTCCAGTTAAATTATATGTATAAATTAAGTATTAAACTTTGTTCTTTGCAGTATGAAATCAAATGTTGGTTTACTGGCAAAAGAAGGATCTTTCATGAGAATTTGAAGAATGTTATAAAATTTGACCGATTTAAACGATATATCCAAATTCTAAGGCTGAATATTTAGTATCAAATCAACAAACAAGCAACATGCTAAGAACAATCAAGAGAACAAACAAAAAATGCTAGACAAGGATATTTTTACTGCAGTTTCTTTCGTTCAAAAGGGAAACAAAAGAGATTTTGTTTACGTGGTTCGAGTACATTGACAACTCGCACCAGTTATTACTTTTTATTACAGATTAGATAATATTGAACTTCGAATAGTCAGCAAAGCATAAACTAAAGCATAAATTAGACTGAATTAAGCTCTCAAATCCAACATATATGTGTGTTGTTCGGGATTGATATAAGTGATCTTGACTATATTGTTTTTTGGGAAATTAGGGTTCTTGTGGATCATGTTGGTCTTTTAGCACGACTGGAGCGTTGGAAGGAGCTCATTATCTTGCCACTGGAGAGCTTGTGAGCCTCAGTGAACAACAGCTTGTGGATTGCGACCATGAGGTTTGTGCCTACTTTCCCGTTTGACCGTTGAATATAATTAATAGAGCTTGCTGAACTTCGATCTTTCTGTTCGTTGAAGGTATTGCTGGTGTTAGTTGGATATATGCATCGTTTGGGTCATTATGTTTTGTGTGTTGGAGTATATGTAAGATTCATTGTGAAATAGTATTTACTTGGAGCCTGGAGGTTTGTTGGAAGAAAGTTCTCTCTCTTGAACACTCAAGGTTGTTGAATTGATTTAACCGGTTTATGTGGTTAGTTTTCTGACTCCTTTTGGACTGTTGGGTGAATTTCCCACGCTCTCTTGGAGTCGATAATAACTCAAAAGGAAATGTTTTAGCTCCCCTTTGGGATTTGAAGGATTTGACAAGAAAAGAAAATAAAGGATTTGAGTTTCTTGCCGAAGCACGCATTTGGATTGAGTACCTCAGTGAGAAATGCAGAGGATACAAAGACGATCTTTTTCATTGTCCTATTCCCGTGTCTATCCAAAATGGTGAGATTTGGCAAGAAATGGCTCCTGTCTTATCACACACTTTCTCACAATCCGCAGGGGCCAGGTACTCCATTTTCCTAAATTGTACTAAAACCCTGCAGATCGAGTCTGTTCATATTAATGAGCTTATGGCTGTATCAGTTTTGGGGATGGTTTGTATAATTCAGGAAGTGTTCTTGATTGATTGTTGATGCTTGGTCTTAACTTCGGGCAGTACTTATACTCATCCCCAATAGTATGTTTGGTTCAATATGGCTTAGTCTTAGGCTTCTAAGAGTAGATTTAACGTTCACGAAGCTGTGTGGTCATTGTGGTTTGGCATGTCGATTTTAAAAGCATGGACAGCACCTTGACCGTATTGGTCATGACTCATGTTATGGGGTTCAGTTTCATATGGCATTACAAGGATCGCTTTTTCAAGTTTATGGTTCGGAAAGGGGTGGATATGGCAATGAACTAATGTCTGAAGTAGTTTCTAGCACTGCAAGGGGTGGATTTTGCACTTCGGCAACACCAAGCTACTCCAATATTCCGAACTCTTTTAAGTCTTGACGTCTAAAGTTCAACCAAGTAAAAGTTGGAATTTAAGGATAGTGCCCCTGAGGTATGCAGTCTTCCCCTGCAGTATGCATTGTTGAGCTTGAAGGGTTGCTAAAATCTCTAGTGGTGGGAGTAATGTTTCTAGTGGATTACAGAGAGTATCATGTTAGTTGTCCAAATAAGCAAGCATTTCTAGCTAGTGTTTCTATTACTTTGGTGCTGTGTTTTCAATCCTTTGCTACCATTTGTCTCGATGATTGCTATGATGCCTAATCATGTACATACTTTTGGCAGTGCGATCCAGAGGAGCGCGGTTCATGTGATGCAGGGTGCAATGGTGGGCTGATGAACAATGCCTTCGAGTACTCACTCAAGGTAGGTGGACTCCAAAGAGAGGAAGACTATCCTTACACTGGCAGAGATGGCACTTGCAAATTTGACAATAGCAAGATTGCTGCATCAGTTTCCAACTTCAGCGTTGTTTCTGTTGATGAAGACCAAGTAGCTGCAAATCTTGTTAAGAATGGCCCTCTTGCAGGTAATCCAGGCAACCCTTTTTTTTTTAATCCCCCTTGAGTTACAATCTATCAAATGCTTCAAGGACATGGAAACATGCTAACTGGGTATTTCTTCTTGGGTTCTGCAGTGGGAATCAATGCAGTTTACATGCAGACTTACGTCGGGGGAGTTTCATGCCCATACATATGTGCAAAGCGTCTTGATCACGGAGTGGTGCTTGTGGGCTATGGCTCTGGTGCATATTCCATAATCCGGTTCAAGGAGAAGCCTTACTGGATCATAAAAAACTCATGGGGAGAAAGTTGGGGAGAGAAGGGGTACTACCATCTCTGCAGAGGCGCCCATGCTCATAACCTCTGCGGGGTGGATTCCATGGTTTCAACTGTTGCTGCTGCCCATGTCAACAAGTAGATTTTTAGTGACCTTATGATGGTATTATGCAAGGTTCCTTTCTCAGTCTATTTAAACTAAGCGAATTGGAACATGGAATTTCTGAACGCAGCATTCCAATTGTATGTATATATGTCTATTTGATTCCAAGGGTATTATCGACATGCTCAAACTGGATATTTAAAAAACTGGTGATTGTTAAATATGGAGCATTTGTTAGCTTAGGTTATGTGATTTTTGGAGGAGTATCCCTTTTTAATGCATGTGATATGAGTGCCAATGGTCCTCGTCATGTGGAGGCCAAAGTCTGCTCCCTGTCGTGGGATTTGGGATTCGATGCTATGGACAGCTTCTGAAATCCCTTGTGGACTAACTTACCCCGTTGATTTATGCAAGTTAATTTCTCTATGGATCCTTTGGATTACTAGGACAAAATAAACATAAATTAGATAGTGTAGGGACTAGTGCGTCTTCCAAAATCTATCAGATGTCTTTGATTTGTAGTTCTAAAAGAAGCAAGAATAGAACCATCTATGAGCTTTACCGCTCCTTAGAGCTTGTTACGAGCCCCCATTTTTTGAATCGTGCCGACGACCCTTGAGAAGATCCTTTTCGATCTCCTTTTGTACCAAAGCTGTTGGAGTTTGAATAAACTCCCCGGCGGAGTCCCAAGCGTCTTCGGCCATTAGTTCTGCGCATAAGTTGGCCTTCCGTTGTAAATAAAAAATCTTAGTCACATCCATCACCCACTAGCTTGAGAAACCCGCAAATGATATTGAAATTGGGGTTTGTTTGATCTGCTTCTCCTAGGAGCTTGAAGGCTTCAGGTGAATCTACCTCAACAATCACAAGTCGGAACCCCTTGTGTTTGGCAACCCAAAACCCTTCCCAAATGGCCCAAAACTCCGCCCGAATAGCAGAACTTTGAGGGAAAACTGTCCTGGAAACCCAGGATCCATGCGCCCTTTCGTCTCGAACCAAACCTCCAATAGTTGCGTGACCGGTATCTTGTCTGACTGATACATGAACGTTGATTTTCACCCAACCCTGTGGCGGGGGCTTCCAAATATCCCCGATTAATCAACGCTTTGTTTAGTCCTCTCCCACCGAAGAATGCATACGTATACTTCAGTTCTACTACCTCCCTTCATTCCATCTACAAGTCTATGCAAGTTCATTACGGATCAGAGGGTACTAATTCCCCTCCTAACCGCGATACCAGTCATGACAATGAGACCTGTATTAGTTGAAAATAGATTATTAATTAGTTGTTATTTGACTGTTGCCCAAAATATTTTTATGGTCTGTGAAATAAAGATTTAAAAATAATACATTAATTTCAAAGACAACATTGAATTTTTTATTATTTTTAAATTTTTGGTTTGCAGATCGGACAAATATTTTGGGAAAAGGCCGGAGTAGTTAAATTTCCTCACTAGTCCTGTGACCTCACTCAAGCATTGGAATTTTTTTTTTTACTTGGAAAATCTTATGTAAAGATACTTGTTCCAACCTCAAACTCAACCCTAGTTGCCTCCTTGATACTCTCTCTGTCCCATAAAGTTGGTCCTTCTATGAAACAACGTGCAATTTTCAAAAATAAAAACAATGCACCTACTAAAACAATTTTTCGATTTTGTTTGCACCATTCAAAATATCTCATCGAAAACTATCAAATAAGATCTATATTGCACAAAAAATTAATTAGGTAAGTATATTATTTTTACACTTGAAAATTGCACGTAATTTTGCAGGAGACTAACTTTACGGGATGGATGAGGTAAGAAACATTAATTGCAATGAGAAACTTAAACTTTAATTGGAGTAAAAGTTTGAACATGCAATTGCATACTGTTGGTTGTTTGTTTAGGGTACTTAAAACCGTTATACACAGTCTCCAATAAACTTATTATATCTATCTCTCTTCACTCGTTACACTTTAAAACCTTTATCAAAACTCAAATCGAATGAACGAGAATAAGTCTTGAAAGTCATAATAATAATCATGAAATATTTGGGTAATCTTAATATGTAGTGACATGTACACAGATGCCCTATCTATCTCTCTTTACTCATTACACTTTAAAACATTTATCAAGACTCAAATCGAACGAGAATAAGTTTTGAAAGTCACTATAATAATCATGAAATATTTGGGTAATCGTAACATGTAGTGTCGTGTACACAGATTCTCTATTTATATCTCTTTACTCATTACACTTTAAAATCTCTATCAAAATCCAAATCAAACGAAAATAAGTTTTGAAAGTCACAATAATAATCATGAAATATTTGGGTAATAGTAACATGTAGTACCGTCGTGTACACAAATGCCCTAACAACCATGCTACTTGCACATATGTTTTTTGCACATATCTTGCACATATATTTTTGTGGGACCCATATCGGGGTTCTATAAAATGATCCGAACCGCTCATCTTTTTTAAAATACTTTTTGGAGGGTTCCTGTAAAAAATCAGCTCCAACGGATATCGGTAAGGGCTTTTTTAGAATTCGTAGGAAAAGACGGAATGATTCGTGCTACGATTTTTGAGAAAGCCCTTTCCGATATCTATTGGAGCTGATTTTTTACGGGAATCCTTCAAAAAGTATTTTAAAAAATATAAGCGGTTCGAATCATTTTATGGAACCCCGATATGGGCCACACAAAAATATATGTGCAAGATATGTGCAAAAATATATGTGTGTGAATCATTACTGATGCCCTAAAATGATAGAGAAGGGGAGGTGGTACCGTTGTGGGCTGTTCAGGTACAGAACCTAAGCTAAGCTCGATTACTTGCACGCCAAAGCCGAGGACTTCGAAGATACTAACGTTGTTTATTCTCTAATGTTAAGTCGCCTCAAATCCCCATCAAACGTCTATTCAATGGACTTTATAGGCTGCATGTTTAGTGTGCGGGAAATGATACACCCACCGAGGGTGTTTCCACCGCACCACCCACCGCACGTCGCTGGGCCCACTCCGGCCACCGGACGGCCAATTCGAACCGTCCAAAAATTTAAAAAAAAAAAATCGAGTGGGCTCACGCGAAAATCAAAGGCATCCGACGTGTGTAAGTGCTCGATCCAAACTTTCATTTTTAACGGCTCGGATCATCTGATTTTTGAAAGTTCGGATCGAGCACCTACACACGTCGGATGCCGTTGATTCTCGTGTAGGCCCACTCGGTTTTTTTTTTAGAATTTTTGGACGGTTCAGATTGGCCGTCCGGTGGCCGGAGTGGGCCCGGCGACGTGCGGTGGGTGGTGCGGTGGAAACACCTTCGGTGGGTGTATCATTTCCCTTTAGTGTGCATCCAATGTAGGAGTGCAAATGAGTCTAGTCAAATCAAACTTCGTAGTGATTTGAGTTCGGCTTATTTATTAAACGACCATAAATCTCTAATTCAAACTTGGCTTGTTCTAGTTCTAATGAGCCTAATCTATACAAACGAACTAAACCAAAATTTAAAGTGCTAAGGTCCCGTTCTGGAACGTAAAATAAGTTCTTATTTTTTAAGAAAGCAATTTCAAGTTAAAAAATAATGGGTTTATTGAAATCTAAAAATATGCAATATGGATCTTATTTGAAAGATCTCGATGAGATCTTTTATACAGTGTAAAAAAAAATCAAAAAATTATTTTTTTAATACTATTTTTAATTTTAAAAATGTAAAATAAATACTTATTTTTTAAAAAGGTATTGTGAAACAGGGCCTAAACTTAGCTCGTTAGTAAAAGAGTTCGGCCTCGTTAATAAACGAGTTTGGCCAAGTTGAACCTTTACATTGAGGTTGGACCAAATCGAAGACGAAAAAAAAAAAACATGGCCTATAGGATATTGGGTTAGGCTAGAGTCGCTAGGCCTGTAAAGGGAGTGGAAAAGCATAAAAAAGAGGGTTGGGATTTGGTAGTGTTCAACGGATACAATGCTGCACGTTTTCCTCCTGTAAATAATCAACCACTCTACTGGATGATTTTTTGTGTCGAAAATTTTTGTATCTCTGTGTTAAAATAAAATTCGGCCATTAAATTCGAAAAATAAAAAAAATTACATAATTCAACGGTCGAAAAATCTCTCGAACACAAAGGAGATCGGACCCCCTCCTACTACTTCAATTTAAGCAAAACAGAAAGCAGATCTTGACGGAGAGATAACGGAAAGTGTTAGGACGCAAGTTCCGGCCCAACTCACATACTTTGTATCCGCATGAGCAAGTGACAACAGGAATATGAAAGTGTCTCAAAAATATAATACATAGTACTGAAATTTGTAAAAACGAGAATTAAGAACGCGAGCCCAGTGCAACAATTGAGAACGACACCGCAGACCATTTTGAAAGTTTACGTGGGTAACGTTCCAAGTCCAAAAGAGCATTAAAATAGCCGTACGTACTACGTGCCCTGTACGCGAAACAGATGTTGACGAAGAAGTGACGGACAAGTGCTGGGACCCAACGGCGTTAAACAGCCGTGTACTGTCCACCGGTGTGACTGATAACTGATGCGTGACTGATTCTTAAAACCTTTATCAAACACTTCACGCTTTTCACCGATTTGGCAAAACTTTCCATTTCCGGTATTCCTTTTCCCTTCCTCTCACTAGTTACTCCTCCCCTTTCCTCCCCCATTCTCTTCCTCAACCGAGATCTGAATCTAGAGAGAGATTGAGAGAAGAGAGAGTGAAGAAATGGCGAGGGGGAAGATCCAGATCAAGAGGATCGAGAACACGACCAACAGGCAGGTGACCTACTCGAAGAGGCGCAATGGCTTGTTCAAGAAGGCCAACGAGCTCACCGTCCTCTGCGACGCTAAAGTGTCGATCATCATGTTGTCGAGCACCGAGAAGCTCCATGAATACATCAGCCCCGCTACTTCGTATGTTTGTTTCTCTTTTCTCTATCTACGTACTGTAAACCCCAGATTTCTCTCCCTGGCTGGAGGCCGGAGGTTATGATCTTTCTTTCTTTTTTTTCCTTTTGTTTTGCAAATACCTAGAACGAAGCAGTTGTTCGATCTGTACCAGAACACGTTGGGAATCGATCTTTGGAGCTCGCACTATGAGGTTAACTCTTACTCTTCCCTCTCTTTGCATTTTTTATTTTTTATTTATAACCGAATGTCCAAAACAGCTTGCACATACCTCAATTAATTTCAGGGTCTTAGAGGTAACGATCAAACATAAACATCAATAAACACTACAGTTTAAAGAGCGGTATCGGTCCCAGTGTATTACTATCAACAGTATTGAACTTATGTAGCTGCAATCGATGAAAATTAAAAAAAATTCTCACCGGAGAAACGAAAACTTTTTGAGTGCTTATGGACAGAAGGGGTCGAGTATCAGTTGCAACGACCGTTCATTTAGAACGAATCGTTTTACGTAGGCATCATCCGTTAACAGGTTCGTGAATTAAAAGAAAATAATTATGTAGCAGTCAGGTATCTGCCATAAACTATAGTCGATGTGGACAAAAGCTGTGCCGGACATCTGAGTTATCCAGAAAAAAAAAAAAAAAAGTTAAACCAGTTCGTGAGTTGAAAAGGAATTGTTAATTAACCGTCAAGAATTAGTCGCAAACTGGTCGGTGAATCAAACATGAATCGCGACGGTGCTACGTAGTGGTTGATTATCGACAGCAACCGTGAATCGGAAATGAATTGTTTTGTAGCAGTCGATTGTCGGTTGCGAATCAGTCGAAAATTCAATACAAATCGTTACCTAGCATATCGGCCATGAATAAATCTTTACGTAACGGACTTGACTTATAAATAACATGCTATTTTTTAATCTTACCAGTTATATCGAGGTGTAACAGTACCGGAAGACACCAAAACCAATACGTACGACGGCGGATTTTTGAAACGTTCATACACACACATAGACGTGTGTAGATATACAGTCATACATACATATGCATAATATATGAAAAAGATAGTAGGTTGTTTTTTATGAAAAGTAAACCAGATTTTATCTAGTCTAGTTTCCCTCTCAGTTTTATGGTTGTGCTGATGGGTGTGATGCAGAAAATGCAAGAGCACTTGAGGAAACTGAAGGAAGTTAATAGGAATCTAAGGAGGCAGATTAGGTAAGGTTTTCCCTTTGAAGAATGACGTTTTGAGTTCGTTTTTTTTGTGTTGGTGAAATATGATTTGGGGAAATTGTTCGATTTGGCAAGCCAAAGGATGGGGGAGAGTTTAGACGGCGTAAGCTTCGAAGATCTGCGTGGTCTTGAGGAAGATATGGAATCTTCTTTGAAGACCATTCGTGAACGAAAGGTTCGATTTCTTCATTCCTCTTCACTTGTTTAGTAAATAAAAGTCTTTTTAGGGCTCATAATTTTGAAGTTCGCGTTCGTATTTATGTGATAAAAGCTCATTTTAGATTGATTTATCACATCAAATTTGAACAAATTACTCTTGGGCTTGTTCAGTACATAATATTTGAAATATTCAAACTATTCGAAATTGAGTTGTGAATTGTGATCGACTTTATTAAAGCTTCTCTTCAATTGACTTGACTTATAAATTAATAATCTAAGCTTGAATTTTTTATGAAACTCATCAAGTTTTTACATCAAAACTTAAGTAATTTACAGCTCGGTTTAGCTCGTTTATCAGCTCTATTTACGTTGTTATGTTAAGTACTCATACTTTAGTCAACAAAACAACAAATGACTTTGGCCCCAACTTCAAGGGTAGTGATCTGGTAAAATAGTAAAATTGGTTTTCGGGTTATATTGATTGGCCCAAAATGTCATATTTAGATGCTCTAACCTGCATGGCGTTTTGATTAAATTTTTGCCATTAAATAGAAAGTACTTTTATCCGTCTTTTAGTGCCAATCGTTTTCAAGAGTTCTAACTTTAGAAGAAGACAGATGTATGATGCATTTTCGTTATATTTTGACTTCAAACTAATAATAATATATAGTCAAATTATTTCTACTAAATGGTATTATAGTTGAGTATTTAATGAGAATAAACTGTCTAAAAATTCATAAAAATATGAGCTTTAGTCATTTAGCGATCCATTTAGTTTAGAAATACTCCGTCATGTCTTATGAAGTAGTCCCAAATTCTAGCAACAACCCTCCTTTGGACTAGCGGTAAAATTCTTGACTTCCTCTCCCAAGGTTTTGAGACGTTGGATTCCCATCCTTGTTTTACATTTTTAGAGGTTGAATGATTCATTTTCTGAATTTGATACTTCCTCCGTTCCTTTTTAAGTGTTCAGTTTCGTAACTCTAACTTATTAAAAAAACATCATCATTATACTTTTCACATCAATTTTTTCCTCCACTTTCCCTACTTATCCATCATCATTGCACTTTTTTTACTCATTTACTTTTCAAAATGGAATATACTTTTAGGGGCAAAATAGACAATACACCAACTTTTATCCACTAACTTTACAAAATGGATACTTATTAAGGGACAGCCTAAAATGAAATACTGAACTCTAAATAAGGGACGGATGGAGTAGTAAATATTACTCCTAATAGAAAAGACCCACATTGCAAGTTCGCCCAAGCCCTCCGAATGTATATATAGGGCAACAGTCCCTATCAGGACAGGAGTCCGTTTTAAAGCAATAGGGAAGGAGGGAGTTGCATTTACCTAATAGGTGCCTAATTGCATATTACTATTGGGGATCATCAACAAAATGGAGTTTTGCGATCAATTTTGATCATATTTTCTAATTGACTCAAACCTTTGGTGATTTTCTTTAATTTTTCTTCATGCACTGAGTTCAAAGAAAGTGTTTCGCGCCATGTTGAAGAAAATTATGGGCATTCTTTTTTTTTTTTTGTACGTCAGAAATTCATGGGCATTCATTTATGTGGAATTTGCGATGTTTCATTCTCTCGTTGGTTTGATGTTTCTGCATGCATGCTTAGTTTTTAACGTTGGTTGTGTTGGCAATGCATTGCAGTATAAAATGATCAGTAACCAGATTGATACACACAAGAAAAAGGTTAGTTTTACCAGCTCCATGAATGCTTCTTCATTTCACCTAGGGGTGTTACTCGAAACCGGAAAAACCGGACCGGACCGAATTTTTTAAACCGATTGAATAATTTCGATTCGATTCCGGTTTATAAAATTTTATAAACCTGAAAAATAATTTCGATCCGGTTTATGTGTTTTAAAAACCGGTTGAAACCGGACCGGTTATATATATGTATAATAGATATAAAAACATAGGGGAGGGGTTGAATTATGGGTTTTTGGTTGATTTTTTGTAGTATATATTGGTCTAATAAATATATTTATTATATAAAAATTGTTTTTATGGGCTTAATTATGTTTTTATGAGTTTTTTTTTTATGTATTGGGCTCAAAATTGATCCTTTTTTGTTGGACAAAAAAAAAGGGTTGAATTATAGATTTTTGGTTGATATTTTATAGGTTGAATTGTGAATTTTTTGATGTGTTGGGCCCGAAATCTGGCTCATGAATGAAAACCGGATAAACCGGACCGGAACCGGTTGAGCTGGTCGAAACCGGAACCGGTTTATCTCAATTGGTTCCGATTTCTAAAAATCTCAAACCAGATAACCGGTTTCGACCGAAAAATACACCCAAACCGGTCGAAACCGGACCGGTATCACCCCTAATTTCACCGTTAGCTATCTTTTCCATGGCTAAACTCCGTGGTAAAAAAAATGGTCCGAAACGTTCATTATATTTGGCTATTCGGGTCTCTCATGTATGCGAAACAGGATATCGGCAACTAAAAGATTGAGATGCGTTTATCTTAAAGTTTGTTCTAATTTTTTCAAGACAAACGTGTTTTGTTCATGTTGATACCGACGTAAGATCAATTTATTTTTTTGCGATCATGTTATAGACTAAACGAGATGAACAAAATGAATGATGTCAATTACTCCTTTGTCCCAAATTTGCTTGTCCCAAGGGAATTGTGCATTTTGCAAGCAAAAAATAATAAATTTATGAGATCTTTTTTTTATAAAAAAAAATTTACACCACATTTTTCTTCTTAATGAGATCTTTAAATTGGTGTAAACATTTTGAAATTTTTTTTAATGCTAGTACATTGTTTTTTTGTGTGAATTTCTCATTGTTTCCCATAAAGGATGAGCAATTTGGTACAGAGGGAGTATTTTTTTGAGCCCGATACGGAACCCTCTTTCGAAAACTCATTTATCTGTCTATTTGGTTTACAGGTGAGAAATGTGGAAGAAATACACAGAAGCCTTCTCCATGAATTTGTAAGCAAGCTTCATTCAACTTACACATTTCATCTCCTACTTCACAAAATCCCATTGTTTTGGAAAGACCAATACGTTAAACCAAAGGGGAACCTCTTGTTTTTTTATAGAATGCAATTGGAGAGGATCCACACTATGGGCTAGTCGATAACGGAGGAGATTATGATCATTCTGTTATCGGATACTCAAACGGAGGCCGCGGTATATTAGCCTTGCGTCTGCAGCCTAACCACCATAATCTTCATACTGGAGCCGGATCTGATCTCACGACATTTGCTTTGCTCGAGTAGGCACCTAATCAAAGCCAATTTGAAACAGCCGGCCGGAGACTCTGTCTCTATTTGCACTTGTGATGTTGTAGAACCATAACAAGTATTTGAACTACCGTTTGTGACCAAATGTGTTTGATTTTGTGCCTAGCTAATATATGTTTTACCATAACTTTGTTGTGTGTAATATCGAGGAGTGCCTTGTTTGTAATTTGTTTCTCTTTAATCGACTAATTATTCAACGTTTCAAGAGTACCAAGAGACGTCATTTACATGATACTCTCAATCATTTACGTAGCGACAAATTATACGGTAAGAACATTATCAATCACTTTTGTTGGGTGGTTGAGAGATAAGAGAAGACCCACATTATGTGCTAACGATTAATAGGTCAAGTAAATTGAGTAGATCCCGTAAGTAGTAGATCACTCAGAAATTAGATGACTCTAAATTCATCCTCTATTCGAGAACATTTAATTTAGGATTGGAAACTGATTTTCGCGCTCCACTTCTTACTGATGACTTTCTAATTTTAAAATGAAGTTACTAGTAACTTCATGAACAAAGTGGAGCGCCATCAGTAAAAAGTGGAATGCGAATATCAAATTTCTTTTAGGATATTCTAGGTCGTTCGTCTCCGTATTCTTGAATATTCTTGAGGCTCCCAGAGACAAATTTTGCATATCCTATCTTGAATCTTGATAGTCCCAAAAGACCTCGCTTGTCTTGGATGCCTTATTTACGTAACAAGTTGGCTTTGAAATAAGTCTTGACACTCACAAAACACGAGCCAACTTTGCTAAGTCACAATATATTCTCATACTCGAGCTTCAATTAGTTGATTGATTTGGTCAACAGTATGTACATAATAAAAACACAAGAATATTCGCAAGTAATTTTGGGACTCCTGCAGCATTTCTCCAAGAGTCGGGAGCGGAGCTACATAGGACCGGATTGGAGGGGATCCTACCTGACAACTTTTTGGTAAACCAATTTATATGTTGTACATTTGTGTTATATGCAAATGCGTTGTACGTAGAACATTTTATTTTTCTTCTTGATATTTTCATGTCATAGAGGGGACACAATGTTGGTCAATAATCCATATTCAGATTTGTTCTTTTTCTTTAATTGGCGTTGTTTTTTTTTTTTTTTTTGGTCAACAGAATTGGCGTTGTGCAAGAAGTTGTTTTTGGGTGGGAACTATTAAATTGGGCCCATTCTGGCCCAGATCATGGGCCGGTTCTGAAGCTTTGAGACTGGTGGGGACAATTACTTGTTAACGTTGTAATTTTACGTTTTCCATTTCGTCGGCCCAATTAACAAAACCGCTGATCAAAGCTCTTAATGAGTCCTGCAATGATTGAAATAAAGTGAGGGAAAATGACGGCCAAGGATGTATTTGATAATTAATACCTGTCAAGGATATTTTCAGCATTAACAAATATTCTCAGCATGTTCTTAGCAGGTATTAATTATCAAAACACGTCCTGGGCAGTAATTTTCCCATAAAAGTGAGGCTAAGTTCTGATAAGAAGATTTTTGGCACTTTTTCTTATTTTGTTATTATTCAAATTTTATTCGGATTTATTAGTCTTGCACCTATCTTTTGTGAATTATTAATTCGTTTTAAAAAAAAGAATTGAAAAAATAAAAAATTATGACTTTTATTCAAAAAAATTTGGAAATATCCAAGAAAAAACCCCAAAAGCTGGGCTTTTTCTTAGATATTTTAAAAATATTTGGATAAAAGACATAATTTTACTTTTTCGACTCGTCTTGACGAGACGAATCAATCATACACTAAAATTAGGCGTAAAACTAACAAGTGCTATTTTTTTTAATAAGGACAAAATAAAAAAATCCAAAAATCTTTGCTAAACTTAGGCTGAGCACTTGCTTCCTTGATCACTCATGCAAAGAAGAAAAACTGTTACTTACTTTTGGAGCACTGTCATGTGATGTTCCATGACTTTTTTCATCCTGCATAGGTGTCGGCTACACATGCTTCAAGCTCGTTTTCCACCAAACGTGAGTATGAGCTCTACCACAAAGTGTGTGACTCTCACACCAATATATAGTGGAAAAGGCTCCTGAAGTACCATGTGGTGCCGTGAAGCATTGAATAATCACTCTGCAAAGAAATCCGTAATGGGATCCAAACTTGCACCACGCACGTGTTGGAACAATCTCTCGTTGTCGTCCAATCAAATGACAATCGTTGAGGTTGAACCCAGCTCATGATTCAACTACAGAAATCCTATGGGGACCGACGGCTCCCATCCCGAAATTGTACCGGCGGTCGCACCAGGCCGTTTCTAGCACCGGACGGCCGATCTGAGCCGTCCAAAAATTTTATAAAAAACACAAGGGATCTACGCGAAAATCAACTGCATCCGATATGTCTAGAGTGCTTGATCCAAAAACCATTTTTTTTGAATTTTTGTATATATGTGTATATACAAAAAAAAAATGGTGTTTAGATGAAGTACTTTACACACATCGGATGCCATTGATTCTTAGGCAAGCCCACTCGTTTTTTTTTTATAGAATTTTTGGACGAGTTGGATCGGCCGTCTAGTGGCCGGAGATGGCTCGACACGGCTATCGGTACAATTTTAGTAGGGGAGCCTTCGCAACGTATAGCAGGACTCATTCAACTACGTGCACATATTCTTACCAATTTCTTTTCTCTTTTACAGTTCATTATTACTCCCTCCGTCTCAAAATTCTTGTCTAGTCCGCAAAATAGAGTGTTAAAAATAATATAATTTTTGCAAGAAAAAATCAAAAGTTTTTTAACAACTTACTAGATATTAATGAGTATTTTTAATTTGTAAAAAAAGTTTGAATCTTTTTTGAAAAAATTATGTTATTTTTAACACTCTGTTTTGCGGACCGGACAAGCATTTTGGGACGGATGGAGTATATTAGTAAGCCCTAGACGTGAGGGAAAGAAAAAGGACAACAAGTAGTAGGGGGGTACTACCAATAATTTGTCGGGGAAAAGTCTGTGATATGGCCGCCCTTGTGGGATGCCTCGTCCAACGCATCTTAGTTTCATGTGATCACTTTACATCCAATTTATAGTACTCCATCACCATTATTGAAGATATGGCGAGAAAGGCTGAGCTCGGCACCACGTGGCTGTATCCGTCGGTGCTCAGGTTTATTTTTTCACCTGATCACTATTTCTCCTCTTTTTCTCTTTTAAAAATTTAAACCGTTCAAAACACGTTTTTGAACTACTGAGATTGCCAACAGAGTTCCGAATGTGTGGTACCCGTCCGGCATCCATAAACTCCTCGCTTGGAAGAGCTTGTTCCCCATGCATAACCACCGACTTCAATAAATTATATTAGATTATTTCTATATATATCCACGTATTAGTTTCAAATAATCTGGACACGTGTCCAAAGCAGTACAGAGGAAATGAAAAAAATTGAAGGCTCGTTTGGTCATCATCAATTATTGAATTCTTTATTATATATATAGAATGGATGCCCTCACCACATCACAGATATTGTATTTTATTTTATTTTCTACTCCTATTTCTAGTAAGGCCAGGTTTGATTATTACCAGAAATATCATCCTAATCAGACCAATGGAATTCATAGCAATTTATGATAGCATCAAATAGTTTATTATACCCTCAGCCTCAAGGGTTAGTCCGGTTGCTTGGTGAATTTGATTATCAATTGATCGTGGTTAAATTCTTGGGAGTAGACTGTAAGAAGTTTTTAGTAAATTATTTAGTCTGACATCGATGACTTGTCATTGACCGGATATGGAAGGACATTAATTGAGATGGGCGTAAACTAGTCCGGACACTCTCCTAACCGTCGGGAAAAAAAAAAGTTATCATACCGACATAATTAGCTTTTATTAATCTATCTAAGCTTTAAAACTAAAAGAGTTGAAGCGGCTTGCCATTTTTGTCTAATTTTTCCAATCGTTATAATCTTTTATACATTAATTAATTAATTACAGGTTAGATAGATTCTCTGAAAAGTGTTACCCTCATCGTATCTTTGCACCGAAAAAGTGTTATTTTGTCCGCTAGTGTTAGCTGGCGCATCTATCTAATCTCCCCAACCAAACTTATTGGTTTAATCCAGGATTTTGGTTTAAGAAATTACATTGGTAGTTTAACCTAATTACTTAGACTTAAGGGAGGTGGCCCCCACCTTTTAAAACTATTTCTACGTCCCAAATAGGTAACACAAGTGGTTATGTTTGGTTACCATTCTAATTTAGTTTTTTAATTATTATTTTATTTCTTTCTCCAGTTATTACCCTAGTTCTCTAATTATTACTTTTTCATTTCTCTTTATCTCTCTCTAATCATTACCCCTCTCTTCAATCATTATCTTATTTCTCTCTCCATTCACTACCAAAACTAAACCAAACTAAAATGTCAACCAAACAAAGCTTCTTCTCTGGTGGGAAGACTTGGTCAACTTCTCTTTTTTGGTGAATTTATGAGACTAGGGTAAGATTTAAGATGAGGGTTTTTTTTTTTTTTTTTGTCACAAGTTGAGAAGGGGTATTCATCAAAAGATTTCCATGGAAAAAGGTTAGGAGTCCACAAATCAGACACTCTAACAGAAAGAACGTATAAGCACATAAATGCGTCACCCTATAGAATGAGAAGAAACCCCCCATATGAGGACATTATTAAAACAAATAACAAAATAAAAGAAGTACCGGCGAGACATCCACAACCATTCTTTCGCAACCAACTTGATCTTCACAAGATAGGAACACATCGTTGGGAGCTGGTAGCCCAACAAACTCGGTAGACGGTGTCAGGTCACAAATTTGAGAAGATGGAGGCTGAGAACGGTGGTGAAAAACATCTTACCCGCAACCACTGAAACCCAAACCCCCGGAACATCGTCGGAAAATGATCTGACTAAAAAGTTCCAAATGGACACCCAAAATTCAGTTATGAAATTGAGAGAGAAGACGGTTCAACGGTGGGGGAAAGAGAACAAAGGGAGAGAGATCAGAGGGGAAAGATCCCTCCTCTCCCGCCACCTGTGAAGAGGGGGAGGGGAAGGCCTTTTGGCTGCTAGGGTTTGGAGAATTGGAGAGAGAGCATCCCTTTAATTAAAAGATTTCATTTTAGTTGAGATGAGTGGTGCTTTTTTTTATTTTTTTTAGCGTGGGCTTTTGAAAGAGCATATATAGTCCCCGGACACGAGGCGCTACTGTCCCCTTAGGGGCAACAGCTTGCGACTGTGCTCGAGTTCTGAGCCCACTCCGGTCTCGCTCTGATGATCGGAAGCGTTCACTTTGTAGAGCTCTTTGAGTAGAATAGTTATGCAAAAAATCAGTTTAATTGGATATCATGAAGTGCCTGATTAACCCATGGACATGGATTTATATGGGTTACGATCAAGTAATTAATGATATCCAATTAAGCTGATTTTTTGCATAACTATTCTACTCAAAGAGCTCTACGAAATGAACGCTTCCGATTATCAAAGTGAGACCGGAGTGGGCCCAAAATTTAGACACAGCCGCAAGCTCCTGTTCGGTTGTTCCACAGAGCTACTTTATTCCTTCAAGTAAACAAATAGTAATTAGATGCCCGAGTTCTGTACTTCTGTGCCAGATATTTATTTAATTTTCTCTTCCGTAAACCCTTTTTTCTTCATGTTCTGTGTCAAATTACTTGGAAGCAGTCACAAAAATTATTTAATACTAGCTTCATATCGGGTTTTTTTTTTTTCCCAATTTTTTAAACCCATTGTAGCTAGCACTATCCCAAAGCTATTTGTCATTTTTCCTTTTGTTTTTGGCACAAACTTCTATTTTTCTTGTGTTTACTGCATTTTATATATTTGTCTGTATCACTGCATCTCTAGATGGGATAAATTATCTTATGTATATCTTCATAATAGACTGGCATAGATGCGGGATTTTTTAAGAACAGAAAGTCTAAGGTTCCCGACGGTGGGATCCCGACGGGATTTCCGACAGCCCGCTAGGCCCATTCCGGCAATCGGACGGCTGATCCGATCCGTCCAAAAATTCTAAAAAAAAAAACCGAGTGGGCCTATGCGAGAATCAACGGCATCCGACGTGTGTAGGATACACACAAAAATGAAGTGTTTGGATCGGCCACCTACACACGTCGGATGCCACCTAATACACTCAAAAATGGAGTGTTTTGATCGACAACCTACATATGTCGGATGCCGTTGATTCTCGCATGGGCCAAGTCAATTTCTTTAGGGCCAAGTCATAAAGAAATAAGTGTTATCCTCAAAAAATAAGTGTTATCAATTTCTTTAGGGCCAAGTCATACAAAGCTTCTTCTTTTTTTATCCTCAAAAATACCTAAAAGGCAGGGCATGTGGAGCTTTGCTCCCATTTTAATTGGGTTCCCTCGCAAGTAAGTGGTGTGATTGGACACTTGAGTTATTCAGAAAAACTTATTTGCGAAGGGTTCTGTAAATAGTTACGAAGGTCAATCACGAACGTCCAAAAGTGTTTTTGACAATCCGGATTAAAAGCTAATTTTTATCGGTAAAAGATATTTTTTATCAGTCAAAATATAAAAATATATATCTCAACCATCAATTGTTAAAACTGAAGGCTGTGATTGCATGGTTCTATGAATAAAAATAAGTTATTCTCTGAGTTATTATGATTATTACTACAAAAAAGTACGGACGATATTAGTACTGTAATTGCTTCCAATAAAAATTACAGTAAAAAATTTGCATTCGTGATCCTTACGTAAGGAATGACGTCTGGATGGATTAAAGAAGTATACTCCCTACTTTTTTACTACTAATTTTACTAAAAAGTTGTATTAGGTAGCTTAAACGATGGATTAGCCACATAAATTAATTAACGTAATGCATTGCTAAGTGCTTGATAGTGACATCGTTATTTGTTTTTGGTCAAGATTTTAAAGACTTCTTCATCAGTTTTCTTTCTTTAGAAGTTGCCCCTTCTTACTGCTTCGCTTGGCAGCGGTGTTCCACTTTCTTTGGAAAAGAATCTTTTTAAAAAGAAGGTAATTTTAAGTTCAAAAATTATATGTTTCTGTAAATAAATTTTTTACCAATATAAATTTTGGTTGATAGATCTTACTGAGATCTTTTAAACGATGAAAAAAATATTCAAAAATTATTTTTCATTTTCGTTATACAATGTTTGAGTTTGAAATTATATTCTTTTTGAAAAAGAAGATTTAGAAAGAAAGCAGAACGGGGTGTAGTGGCCAAATTGGAAAATTTTCAAAATACCTCCCAACCTTTACTCTAAATTTCAATTAGACTCTCAACCTTTTTAAAAGAATCAATTTTACTTCCAACGTTATCTTCCTTTAATAAAAACGACCCCTCCTGTCTTGCGGATACCTTTAAAATCACGTTCTGAACACATTGAACGATTCGGATCATTGAAATTCGATCGAGACGCTATTTAGCGGGACCATTAACGAAATCCGTTGGTCATTTGGACGAAATTGGCGTTTTGATTAACGGAAGATAACGTTGGGAGTAAAATTGATTTTTTAAAAGTTTGGGAGTTTAATTGAAATTTAGAGTAAAGGTCGGGGGTATTTTGAATTTTTTCCACATTTCAAAACAAATCTTCATGCTTAAAATTGTTTATTGGTGATCTAAATCGTTCATCTTGTAAAACTCACAGCGTAGTACAATCTTTCAAAAAATTAGCTTGATCGTACATTGATAGTTGTATCAAAATTTGAATTTTGATTTATAAAATGAAAGGTTCACTTGACAGAATCAAACCGTCCATTTTATAAATTAAAATCCAAATTGTAAATGTATCCATCGATAACCGATTAAGTTAATTTTTTTTCGTAAATATACTAATAATTTCTTTTCCAACAACCAAGTGGCGAAAAAAGGTCAAGGCAGCATACAGCAGCTCTCTTATCATGTAATACACCCACTGCTGTACCATTAGCAGCTCTCTTTCCATTAAAAGGTCAAGGTAGCCTTATAACTTTTATCTCTCTCTCTCTCTCTCTCATAAACTCAGACGACAACTACAAGCTTTGAAGCTTCGAAACCAACCAAATGAAGATCCAGTGCGACGTCTGTACCAAAGACGAAGCGTCGGTGTTTTGCACGGCCGACGAAGCAGCCCTCTGCGACGGCTGCGACCACCGCGTCCACCACGCCAACAAACTCGCCGGAAAACACCACCGCTTCTCTCTCCTCCACCCTCCTTCCCCCACCCACTTCCCCCTCTGCGACATCTGCAAGGTAACAACATCATCCCAATCAAATCTCTACTTGTAATTTAATCCCAGTCCGAACTAGAATTGAAGCAATTTCACCTTTCTGAATAGGGTGATAAAGGAGCCGATCGAGCAGTTAATTGTTTAAACTTGATTTGAACGTAGCCTAGCTTTGAGACATGTTCACATACATCTTGTTCATTATTTAATCGAGTCAAACACGAGGGCATCTTGAGTAGCTTATTTTTTTTATCAACAAAGTAGCTTAAATTTTCTATACATTTTAATTGAGTTGAACGAGTTGAATAGTAGAGTAACTTATTTGAGCTTGGTTTGAAAGTTTAACAAGTTTCATAAAAAATTTCAAGCTCGGTTGGTTGGTAGGTTGGTTTACTTAACATACTGAGCTAACGAGCTTTTAACAGACGTACACGAGGAAAAAAAATGTTTAAACCTAATCTTGAACGAGCTACTTACGGAGGAACACAAGCTCGAAATTGAGTAGCTTTGTTCGTTTATCAATTCTATTTCTGATTCTGGATTTTTTTTTTATTGTTCATGTCTATGAAGGAGAAGAGGGCTTTCTTGTTTTGCCAACAAGACAGGGCGATTCTATGCAGAGACTGTGATTTTCCGATACACAAAGCGAACGAGCACACCCAGAATCACAACAGGTTCCTCCTCACCGGAGTTAAGCTCTCCGCCACCGCCACCGTCTACTCTTCGGCCACCGCCTCCGATTCGGTCCCCGATGTCAAGTACCAAAAGGGTGCTCAAATCTCAATCGAAAAACCCATTTCGGTTAAACCGGCAATAATTCACAATTCACTGTCCGTCGCCGCCACAGTAAAAACCACGGCGGTGGGAACGAATATCAGTAGCATATCGGAGTACTTGATAGAGACGATACCGGGGTGGCGCGTTGAAGACCTTCTTGATTCTCCTCCTCCCTCCTCCTTCGGTTTGTCTGAGGTTTGCAACACACTCCATCCCACCTTGCCTTTTTCTTTTCTTTTTTTATATCCCATAACCATTTTTTTTTCCGAAATCATTTTACTATAAATTTTCGGAAGATATTTAATGAATGAAATATAAAAGATTTTGATTTTTGATTTTGCTAACCACGGCCATTTTCAAGCCGTTTAATGGTTAAAAAAATTGAATTTCAATAAACATTTTGCAGATATGATACACATGTAGTATAATAAATCAATTTAATTTTCACGAACATGATGCACCTTGTGCACATTATCCGCATGATTACTATTTTTTGTTCATCTCTATGCTATAAATAAATGAATCAAATGTAAAAATTTTGAAACCAATTTGTCTTTACTAAACCTTGTTTTAGTTTTCAGTGATTTTCTTGTTTATGTTAGTCTTGTCAAGAGTAATCGATGAATCAACATAACCACAAATCCGATTTGAAGTCCCACTCTACTTCGCACTTTCTCTTTTCACGGTGGGTAATGTTCACTCACGTTTTAGGTGATGAATGAACAAAATCAAACTAACGTCGATATCGACAACATTATATGTGTGATTTACTATTTTGGAAAATGATCAACAGGCTGTTGGTGATGTGTTGCCGATCTGGGATGTGGATTTGGAGAGCAATCATCTGCGTTGTTCATTCTCTTCGCCCGAAGCGCTTCCGCCGCCGCCAATTTTCCCGACCCATCAATGCCCATCTTCGAACATCTCATTTGGAGGCCAAATAAGCTTCAAGGAGTCCAAAGAAGTAGTAACAAACAGGCTTAAATCTAGCAGAAAGTGGAGAGATGATGGCTGTTTCGTTGTTCCTCAGATTAGCTCTCCTTCCAATCCTAGCTCCAAGAGATCTAGAACCTTCTGGTAGTAATAATTTTATTCACGTAATCCTTCGCTAGGACCTTCCGGTTCCGCTCTTAGTCATCATTCCGTGTAGACATTCTCAATCATCGCTCTCGTGAGCTGGAGTAGTTTGAGATCTAGTTTGAGATCTTTCATGCGTGCTCCCCATCATGAATGCACACACATGTTATGAGACTTAGATAATCATAATTATTAGACCCAAAACTCTCTCTCTCTCTCCTAGTTTTCAGTGGTTTTAATTTGTAGCTTTCTGTTTTGCCGTTTTGTCTGGGTTTTTTCTGCTGTGGATCTTCTGATCTGTGTTGTGCATCATAATTTCCCATGTACTTGTAATTTGCAAGCTGCAGACGGTGGGTCTTTTATTTGTAATGTCTTTTTCGAGTAGGTGAATCCTTTAATGAAGAATGTTGGATCCGGTACGAGAAATTGTACTGACATGTTTTTCTTTTTCTTTCGGAAAGAAAATGAACATGGCTTGTGCTCTAATAACGTAATTTTGTTGTATGGATAATTCACATTTTGAGACCTTCAAAACTTAATTCAGACTATCAAAACAAGTCGCGGACATGAACCTATTATGTGATAACCCGTCCCACATTGGAATCTACATGGGTCCCACACTGGAATCTACGGGGGTGATCTAGATATACAAAAAATCATGTAAACTATTACTCTTACTCGGTAATTTGGGCTTAAGCATATCCGTGAAATCATGTAAACTATTACTTGGTAACTTGGACTTAAGCATATCCCTAGTAATGAACGATTTCTAATTTTGCACAGCTATGGGCTCGACATGGGATGCACAAGTGTATTTTGGAGGGGCATGGATGGAGGGATGGAATGGGAAGGAAACTCATCAATCATTCTACAATCACAAATATTTACGCACAAACCCATTTACATTCACATTGGGACCCATATACGCTACTCCTACAGTGTATGTGAGACCCACCAAAAGATGTGAATGCACGTGCAAAGTGTTTGTGCAAGGAAATTGATTTTAGCAATCCAAAAATTAATGGAGGGACTCCGAACAATTTTGAAGCTCCTTCATCAATTTTTGGAGTGTCAAAATCACAATCCTTTGTGTAATTGTTTGTGGTTATATAATAAGTGAGGAACTGATTCAAGAAGGAAAGGAGACGACGGTTCAGAAACAGAAAGATGAAGTGAAAAAGGGTGCGGCTGCCTTTGTATTTGGCATTGGTCTAGTGAGAGATGGTCCAGTGTTCGGTCTAGTGAGTGAGTGACAGATTGCAGAAAGATGGGGAAAAAGAGGAAGATGAGTCATACCTATGATGATGATGAGGATAAACCTACACATAAAAGATAAGAAGGGGAGTGGGCTGGTTTCCACAAAGGAAATGGCTTCTCGATTGCACCCTGCAGTTCGGCCGATTTTTTTAACCCATCCCAGGTTCATTTTTACGATCTGAACGGTTCATAGTGTAAAAATCGTAGAGGACATCAACTAATAACTTATAAGAATGCATTTATGTTTTTGAAAATAGATTTTTTTTTATATATGGATGAAGTTCTCAATCAGCTCTACGACTGGAACAATTCCAATCATAAAAGTAAATCTGGTATGGACTGACAATTGGCCCACTACACGGCGCAATCCCTACAAGGGAACGGCCGACAAGCCATGTCCATTCAGAAGTTCCTTAAATGGTAGGGACGCGGTTGCTTTCATTTCCAACCTGGCTCTCCTTCCCACTCATGTGAACACAATACGAAGCTATACACAAATCATTGTCTCTTTCGCTACGCAACAATCTTGATCACAAATTTCGTTTGGATTTTCAATATTGTTGAGTTGTTTTTTCGATCGGCAAATTTCATTTGAATGTGAGAAATCAAGCTTGTTAAGTTAGTTGTCTCATTTCACTCCCCAGTGGGGACCTGAGTTCGAGTCCCACTGGGAACCGGTTTGGGGTTCAGGGCTACGGATAGTCTCTGAAGCCCCCGTCGACTAACATACTAACGCACCGCTAACCCCCTCTAGTGTATACCGTATGACCAAAAAAAAATATTCGTTTGGATGTTGACAGAAACTAAAGACCTTTTCCAATAATATGAAAGTTGATAAGAACAATTTTGCTTCTCTCCCGAATTCGCGAATAAAATCTAACAAAAAAAGTGCAAGCAAAACATGGAACCGAAGGAACTATAGTATCCTACAGAGTGTACCAAAAAGGGACAAATGGATCAAGGCAGGCTTGCCTTGTTCCAATAATATGAACATGTATTAGTAGCGTTCATAAACATTTTAACACATTTTGCATGCAAGAAATCAAGCAGTACAAACTTTAAGGAATAAACTTACACAAATTTAAAATACTTCAGCCACCTTGCTCGCAAGAACCCGATCTCTTCTTTCTATGTATCCCGCGGGGAACCAGCCCGCATTCCCCTTGCATTCGCCTTCTGCCCATCCGTTACTTGACATCTGCCAACAAACGGGCAACCAACCTCAGATTACAGCTAAAAGTAATTCCAGAGTGTGACTGGAATAGACAACAGCAGATACAGCAAAAGCCAGAGAATTCATAGCAACTAAACAAGAACTTCAAGATTCCTTTAACCAATAAATTAGATGCAAGAAAGGCACCTTTACTCAAAGCACTGGGCTTAGAATAACAAGTACTATCAAATTCACAATTATAGGTAAAGATTTGGCAGATGTTCACATGAAAAGTTGGAGAGACCGAAAGAGCGACCAGATGGGCAAAATGGGTCCACAAAATACACATGCCCTAATTAAGAGAATCTACGTAAAAATAGTTGCAATTTTGTTAGTTAAGATAAATTATGTAGAATGATTCATCTTGATATAATGACATCAATTATCATTCAGTAATCATTCACTACAATTAACTAATCAGATCTTAGTTGCAAGGAGCTTCCAAAGTGGTCCGCTCCCGACACAGGAGCTCGAATCGGCACTCCTTGACAGGATGGGAGCTTCCATCACACTAATCTTGAAGAAGAAATTCAGACTTCTCTTTGCAAACATATGCAAGAAAGAAGAAAAAGAGAGAAGAAGTAAGAGATTTAGGATTAACGTCTCGTATTTGACTTATCTATGTGTTTAGTCCACAAAGTTGATGTAAAAACTATATTGGGCCGTCTGCTACCAGCCTAACACCATCCATTTCAGTGACATGCAACTAAGAGCCAGACTACTACAGCTACCAGCCTAACACCATCCATTTCAGTGACCCTATAGCATCCAAGTAAACATTAATCTTTGAGACAATAAACACCAAATTTCTATGCTCCTAGAGTAAATTCGAAGTATGCACATATAACTGAAAGAAGACTTACAGATACAACAAGAAGGATGAAAAAGGAATACAAACCCTAAAAACTTAAAGACAAACAGTTGAAGTGGCATATAAAAAAAACAGGCAGAACCTTTCGGACAACAACGTAATCTCCAACTGACAAAGTCAACTCCACATCAGACTCTGCTTGGTATGAATGTATGACCTAGGAGCAAATGGAAACAGTCGGAGGTCACAAACTATGGAGAGTGATATTTATAATTGCAGAATGGTTCCTAAAATAAGAAGAAAATGTTTCAACCCATTTTACCAATGAGAAAAATAGGAGTCAATAGTAACAGTTACCTCTCCTAAAAAATATCCCATGCCATCCGTTGAACCATCGTATGTCTGAGAAGCAAATAAACCATTGACCTCCTCATAGGGTGGGGGAGGAGGCATATTATTTATGGCTGGACTAGGAGAAGCTTCAATACGTTGGCGTTCCGACATCATCTATCAGTGAAAAAAACAAATCATTTTAATCACCACTCTGATGTACATAACAGTTACAACGAGGATCCAACTTAAAATAAAGAGGCACAACGATCCATGATTCCATTAGAAAGATATGTCCAAATCAGTTCATACCTCACCCTCAAGTTGATCTAGTATCTGTAGAACTCTCTGATGATAATTGTGCTCTGCCTCAATCTTCAGCAAGGAAACAAACAACAAAGTCGAGACTAAATCAACTTTCTAAGAACTTGGTATTGGAGTAAGAAGTTATAATCCTAATAATAGGAAAAATGTATAACCATGGTAATAAGTCGCTGGAGTGTCAGCCTCTGTTGCTGGGCCTCGACAGCGGTCATTGCTGCAGCAGCTTCCTTACCCAATGTAACCATGTTCGATTTCAGCTCATTAAGCTTTGCTTCAGCAGCTTCCATCTTCAAAATATATTCAGGGTTCCCATTGGATTCCCTTACTTTAGCTTGGCGCCTTGAAACTTCAATAACCTGTCTGGGTTGAAAGCAGAACGTAAAAATGGGCAGGTAAATGATAATCAGACAACAAAGAGTGCCATGTTTTAGTAAGCTACTTAGTATGCTCGCCAAATTTACAAGTTCGCTTATTTGCTTAATATACTAGCCAGAAACACAGTATCAGAAGGAATACACCAGACATGTGGCCCCTGGGCTAGTCACTCGTGAGGTAGCAAGCAGAACAAATGAGTATCAAGCAACTATATTCAGCAGATATATAGAGGTCATATCCAATTTCACCTGAGCTTCAGCTTCCTGTCTCACTCTATCATATCTTTGAGCAAGATGTCGGGCATCCTCCAATGGAGCTCCTACAACCATCGCTCTCAAAGGCTCAGCGACCTGGATATACAAGGGATGGATCACAAAAGGTAAAAAGAAAAAACAAACCTCAATATAAGTGACAACTAAATATGCAAAAAGAGAAACTCGAATCATGAATGCAAGATTTACTTGGAAACACCAAGCAACTTATCCCCCGAGATGGGCTTTTATTATGTGGCTAGTGTGTCGGGGTCGTCTCTCTACGAAGGATAGACTTCTCTCTTGGGGGATGCAAGTGGATCCATTATGTGTTTAATGTCACTGTATGCATGAATCCCATTTCCACCTCTTTTTTTATTGCTCTGTCTCAGCCAGCTTAGAGCATGTACACCAGACTAGTTAAACACCCAATTTTAGCTACTTCACCTATGCAAAGTGAGAAAATCATGGTACACCAGAATCGGTAAAGTGCAAGGTAAAATACATTTGGTCTTTTGGTTCGGTATATTTCTCGAGCCACTGTTCATAGCCATTCACTAAAATACTATTGTTTTTCTCTCCTCCTCTCTCTCCCTCTCCCGTTCTTCACTTCTCTCTTTCCTCTTCTGCTATCTCACTCTCCCTCTCTCAAAAATCCACCACTACCAATGTAATCGATTTTGCATACGCCTTGATCCGGAACCTAATCAATCGTCACCCGAGCATTTCCATCAACACCGAGTTCCCCGGCATCATTTTCTGGCTCACCACCATGAACCACCACCAGCGGCGGCGTCTAGAATCTCCGGACTACTACAAAACGCGCAGATCTCGGTGTGGGTCTGCAGCTTCATCTGGGAGTTCCAATTTACGTCGAGCTACTATGGATTTCCCCAAGGATCCGGTGCCGACTCGCGAAGAAATGATCGAAACTTATAGCCAAAGTCGTCGGAACTCGGAAGGCCAGTTTCCCCTCTTCCCTCAGCTGTTCATTCATTATGATATCAAGAATAGATATACTCTGTACTATTTTATCTTGTTTAATGGGAATAGAGAAGAGGAAAGAGAGGCCGCTGCAGAGTGGAAGGAAAATTTGAGTAGGTAAAGTAAAAAAGGTGCTTTTTGGCTGGGTAGTTTACCTATTGTTGATGTACATGCTCTTATGGGGCAGATTTCTTCATATGTTGGGCATTTCTAGGAGGCCTTGGGAGTGGGGGCAGAAGATAAGTTGGGCTATTCAGCATCAAAAGTGGAAAGATTTCTCTTCTGCTCTTTACAAGTTAGCTATGGCTGGAACGGTATATTACATTTGGCAAGCTTGAAATGACTCTGTCTTTTGCAACAAGCAGTACTCTACGGATACCATCTTTGATATGATTGTCAAGGATGTACAGGACAGGGTATCTTCTTAGAGGAATGTTGGTAGAAGTTCTGGGAATCTAGCTCTTCGTAGAGCTTGGAATATTTCAGAGAGAATTTTGTAGCTAGCTGGTAGTTTAGATTCTGATGTAGTTTGTTTTTCCTTGTCTTCTAGTTGTTCCAGTTTGTTGGTTTCGTTTTCCTCTGGGGTATGCCCCATGTTTTCTTGTATCCCGTGCTTTATTTTTGGTAATAAAATCCTTCTTTACCACAAAAAAAAAAAAAAAGTAATCATCCAACTTCAGGGTTAAAGCCAGAAAATTAGATAGAAACCACCAAATATTAACATCATCAATATACACTACTCCTATAAAAGCAGAAGAGGATTCAAGCTGCTTGCATAGAGTAAGATTCATAAACATAAAATTTTTAAAAACAAAACCACAAAGAGCAGATACTGGCGGACAAGAGACAAGAAATAGCACGCCTAACGACTGAGGTTGAAAGGAGCCATGACAGCCAAGGTTTGTCAGCAGAAACTTTATTTAACGTTTACGCGACAGTGTATGGAGGTCAAACCAATCAAGGACACTAAAACTCGAATATAAGCATAGCATTGATTGGGACAGAATAGGTGCAGTTTTCAGATATTGTTTAAATAGATGTTGTCCGAGATACCATCAACTAGAAAGAGGAAATGGAAGCTGAAAGGATTATCATTAAGATAATTGAATACAACCCCAAATTGGTTGGATTCATCCTTTGAAGTTCATCTGAAATGACATGCCCTATAACAGGCTAGTAACGGTTCTTCAATAGGTCTACAGTGAGTGAAATATATTTCTCCAGCTAGCATGTATCCTTGGGTGCATATATTGCCCAAAGGATCAGACCCAGTCACCCATACAACTGATAACATCGGAATCTTACTCTATTCTCATAAGAAAATACTTGCTCAAACCTGTGTGCCAAGGGCTTTCAGTAGATTCCCGCGCTCCTTTTCAATTTGCGCGCAAGCTCTACCTATAACTTAAGGCAGCTTTGGATAGTGTGCTGCCAGTGGTGCAAGTGTTTTCGGCACCATATTTTCTACTGTCTTCCGACAACTTGGCGCCTGGGTAAGAGAGAACAAGTGTATAAATAACTGATGCAATTTTACATATTGATAGGACAAGAACACTTCAGAAAGTACCTATTTCAAGTTGCTTGGATCCAGTAACAATATAACCTTCCACGCCACGAACAATATCTCTTTGGAAGTGCTGGTAAGGCAGAGAGTTAAATTATAGAGTTTCAAGAAAGAATAAGGTTTACACAAACGCAAGAGAATGGCAGCCAACCTTGCCAGCACGGGTTGATATGTATAGCTTCTCTAGTTTTTTATGTTGGTAAAATTCTACTTCATCAGCAACGTTACTATCTGAACCTCCAAGTCCACCAGCAAACTGCTTGAATACAGCCTGCGGGAATATTAAACGACAAAAATTAAGAAACAAAAAATCAGCAAGCTCAACACGTGAATGTGGAAACCTGGAGGCTGAAAGCCTGAAACATGCTTAATATTACCAACCATGGTCCATATGCATGCAGGTCTGAGATAAAACACAGAAGTAAAGCTTTAACCTTATATCACAGGACTCAAATGAACATTTTCAGAATTCAGATCATCCTCCATGTACTTCATAGCATGACCAGTAGAACAACCAAACAACATGAGAAACCCTAACCTTCAGCTGGGACTGAAAATACAGACACTACTATTAATTACTAAAGGAGCTGATCCTCTACTTGCTGACAAAGAAGCCTCTTTTGAGCTAACTACTTATGTTGCCCACTTTAGTAGCAAAGCCCAGTGAGTCAAAATGTCTAGTGATATTGTAGTAAAAAGTAGAAATGAAATTATGCATTTCACTCCTCCAAATCAACTACAACAGATGAATATGAGCCTTGTGAAAGTGGAATGTGAGACCACGTTCTTTGCTTGAATGTCGTTCAATATTTCATGGAATTCTTGGAGAAGGGTTGGCGTGTGGGTATAAGTATGTATTAAAAATGCCCTAACACTTGACACAAGGAAGTAAGAGGAGGACATAATCCTAAAGATGGACATTATCGTAATACCTAAAAACCACTTAAGCTATCCAAAATATCTTCGTAATTGCCTGTATACCTAGAGGTTTCACCGTGAGGAATTTAAAAGACCACGTTTTCCCAGATTAGCAGGGCCATTACATGTGCACACCTCACCAAAACAGTAACTGCATCGTTAACTCAACTCCC
Organism: Rhododendron ovatum; assembly: GCA_019656835.1. Lineage (NCBI taxonomy): Eukaryota > Viridiplantae > Streptophyta > Magnoliopsida > Ericales > Ericaceae > Rhododendron > Rhododendron ovatum. Next base: position 19,632,651 of record CM033795.1, on the reverse strand, counting down.
AAAAGGAGGTAATGAATGTACTTACTCTGGAATAGCTTTGAACTAACTCAACTTTAGCTAATCAGAAGCGAACCATGATCCAAAATCTCAACAAAATTTTGATAACCAAAAAAACCTTAATCATGATAGCAATAGCCATACACATTTTCCATCTACTTTCCTATCTGTTATGTTCTAAAGGCCGATTACACTGCATTGCAAATTAGGCTCAAGCCTTTATTCTAGTTGTTGGGCTTGTGAAGCCTAATTCGAATTGAGTCGTGGTTTGGTGACTATTAGGGGGTTCGACCTATGTCTTGCTTTCTTGTTTTCTATTCTTGATTATTCTTTCCATTGTGTGTCAGTTGGTTTGGCCGTTTTCTTTGTTGGGCTTGTGAAGGTCCGATTCAATTTGGGTCATGCTTCACCAGGGGTTTGGAGTTCGACCTTGTATATAAATACTTGCTATTCGCATAATGTACCCATGAATGTAGTCTTTCTTCATTCGATACATTGTGGAACTGATGTGAGCCATGAATGTACCCAACAAACTGTAGGGGAACCACATAAATTCAGTCTTACATTATTGTTTTCTGTTCTTGATTATTCTGTGCGTGTAGTGTGTTTGTTGGTTTGGCCAAATTCCCGACATTCTCAACAACGCTTACTTTATATTTACTTTGTATTTTGCAAATTTAAACTCACAGGTAGTAATTACTTTCCACTTACTTTAGAGAAGTAATGTTCACATCTATTAATGATGAAAATTAAGGCAACAATAACCAAATCACACATTCTCGTATACCATCCTCTACTAACTGTACAACACTAATAAACTCCAAACAGCTCAAAAGCATCATCCAAAGCAATATAATGACAAACCTCAGCCCGTCGACGATCATAATTACAGTAGGCGATACAGAGATAGCAATGATCTACTAGGTAATCGTACAGAGACGATAAGGAAAAAAGTATGCAATAGATCCAAAACGCGAAGGGTTTGGTGTTTCTCAAATTGGAGCGTGAGACTAGGGCTTGGATGTGGGGCAGAGAGAGAGTACCTGTTGCTGCTTAGCGACCTGTTCTCTGAGCTTTGTGGCTTGTTTTCTGAATGTATCCATCTCTCATTTACCAGAGGTTTTTGCAGTTTGGAAGTTCCGCGTTTTCTATGGGGGAGAGAGAGAAGGAATCAGAGAGGAGAGAGGGGGGGGGAGAGGGGGAGAGGGGGAGAGAGACTTTCAACTTTCAAATGTGTTGGGAGCTGGGAAATGGAGAGAGAGAGAGAGAGAGAGGAATGGTTTTTCAGTTCCAAAAAGAAGACTTCTACTGATCCAATTGTTTGACAAAAAATGCTTCGGGCACCGATCTATGGGTGCAAACCCACCGATCCGTGCTTTACAGTGTTCGAGATCGGCTTGTTAAGTAAATGAGCCAAAAGCTTTAGCTCGAGTACTGCACATTCGTAGACGAGCCAAGCTCTTAACGAGTAAATCCAAGTTAATTTTCTTAACGAGCCTATTTAAATGAGTTGAGCCAGTACAAACGAGTCGAATTTTTGAGTGTTGAGCTCAACTTATTTACTAAACGAATCTAAAAGCTTGACTTAATTACTAAACGAGTCAAGCCAAGCCTTAGTCCTACAGGCACATACTAAAGAAACTGATCCTGCGTGACGCCTTGCCCTCCAGTCGGGCCTTGATCGGGCTTTTTCAACTTTCAAGTGTGTTGGAAGTGGAAATGTTTTGGAAGTGGAAAAGTATGGCTTTTTTTGAATCCTGCTTTGACTTTGGGAATTTTCCCCAATGTTTAGCTCGAAACTTTTGGAAATTCCAGTTCGGGTTGACAAAACATGACATTTCTTGGCGCACAATACCAAATAAATTTTACTTGCTTTAAATTGAACCATAAAGGTATATTCTTTAAATTGTACTTGCTTTACATTTATTCAAGACAAACGTAATTCTCTCATTTTGTGATCCAATTCTGTAATCATCTGAACTACAAGTTTTGGAGCTTAGGACGAGGCCCGCTTGACAAACACAGCAACCTGGCACACGGCCTCCAGTTCTGTGGAGGCTAATATGTCGAGAAAATGAAGCAAAATGGAGATATGTTTAGAGAAGTCACAAACAAAAACAGAGAAAGCATGCTTTTTCTTCCCCTGCTCCTTTTGCTAATACTGATCCAACTTAAATTAACCGATTTCTCAAGCAAATTTCAATCAGTAATGGGTAGAGGAGAGCATAATTAATACTACTAGCTTGGCATGCGCATCCTATCATGATCTACGCAATACTATACAGTCTTTTTACCCAAAAAAAAAAATACTATACAGTCTATACTACTAAAAGTAATACACAGTAGCCCCATTGATGGTACCCACAAGGCCACAATGCATGTTTCTGAACTTACACGACATAATTGTACTATCAAGTGGCATACGTGATTTTTACTTTAAGGCTTCTTTTCTTTTCTTTTCTTTTTTTAATTACTGTGTAACCGGATATTCCGGTCAACTTATGCGTATCTCGATTATTTCTGAAGCCTGAAGTTAACGACCAGATAAACCCTTCAGTGACTCCAAGGTTTGGAGCGTTTGGCTGCCGTGAGATTTGGACATGAGATCTCACGGAGGATAAGCACGTGTTATTTTTTACCAACTCTCTTGCAAGTTTTGTTGTTGTTAACTTGTTGTGCTTTAGGCTTATAGCACGTACTTTTGTTTAAAAATGATGAGGATCAAGCTCCTTTCTTATGCAAACCATGCAACTTTAACGATCTACCACAAACAATAAGATAAACTAAAGCAAGTATAGAAGATATACGTGATTTGACACACGAGATTGTATGCCTACATCAATGGAACTGGGGAAGGGATCGTGCCTTCTCAATTGTTTCGTTCAGTTCTCTCGAGTTTCTTTTCGATGCCAAATGTTTGGACAAATTTAACCACATACAGTCGAAATTGAAACCATCTACCCCAGATTTGCTTCAGGATAGGCATTTGTTGGGTGTTCCCTTTTTTCTTCCATTGCAAACTACATCTCACAACATCCTTGAATCACTATGAACATTAGCTTATCTCTAAACTAAAACTTCCATTTTCCCTGCCTTGTTTATTTCAGATTTCATCTAAATTTTGTATATACCTAGTTTAGATTTTGTACTTCTAACTAAACATATTCAACATGTATTTATTTGTATTTGTAATTATAATTCAAAGATCTAGGGTGGATACCTAGGCAACCCAAAGACAAGAAAGGACATAGTAAGCGACGAAATGCTTCGGCATTGAATGTTGATTAGAATGTGGAGCACTTTCACGTAAAGCACAATAGGAATCTTTATGGAATTCGCAGATGGTTCAACTATTTGTTGATCATTTAAACAAAAAAATTGACATGGTGATACTTCTTAACTTACTTTATTCTTTAACTTTGAATGGATCAGTAGTACCCAAAATGTGATGGAGTTAAATGTCAGTAATAGCACACTGTGCATTGGATGGGAGTTTGTCAAGATATCTTTTATCGCCCCAAACATACCAATATTGGAACTGATGATACGTAAATGTAATTCCTTGTTCAAACAATGATTTAGAGTACTTTCTAGAGCCATGCAAGGCTTGTTGGAGAACTCCTTGTCGGACGTGATTAATCACCCTTTTAGTGAGGGGAGTAAGGCTTTTGCGAAAATCAATCCACACACAAAAATTCTTTGGTCACAACTTCTCCGAAAGAGAGAGAAGAAGGTAACACTTCAATCAAACAAGCATTCCTCATAAATTACAATGGTTAAATAGTAGCACCATTTCGCTTCCATTAGCAAAACTAGAGAAATCATAACAATGCAACTCGTAATTCGTCAGTGAAATTATTAGACTCCACACAAAATCTTTTTGATAATAAAAAAGAACTTCATAGATAAAAGAGTCATTACATATCATAGTTCATTATAATTCAAAGCACAAAGCTCAAAGAAACAAAAAAATACATCAAGCATAACAAAAGGTACAATCTTTCAAAGCAAAAGAACGATAAATAACTCATCCGACTCCACACAAAATCTTGAAAAGAAAGATGTATCAAGTACCCAAGCCCAGAATTTTTTATGTTATTTTATTTTAATATCCGGATGTCCGGGCTAGCTTGCGAGCCGTACTAAATTTTTCCAGGCAATTAGGGACGGCGACAATGCGCCTTGCACATATACGTGCAGTCATAGAAACAAGGTCCACCACAATGAAGTGGGCAATCTAATCTCATGCCTCTGCACCTCCCTCTAACCATACACTGTGCAAACTCCCCAATCTTATAATCTCCACTGTTGAACAATCTCTTCTTGTCTACATGGTGACGATTCCTCCCGCTGCCGCCTCTCCCTCCACCGGTGTATTGTCTTGGTCTCCGGCATCCCCATGCCCACGTAACACCGCCTCCTCCTCTCCTTCCCCACCCACTTCCTCCACCTCCGCCGCCACCTCCCCCTCCACCACCGCCGCCGCCGCTGCCGCCACCTCCCCATCCCCATCCCCATCCATAACCACCTCCACCTCCACCTCCACCTCCTCCGCTATACTTGTTATTAACTGCAACGTTGGTGTAAGTTCTATTGCTTTGAGTTTGGGCAATGCCAGGATTTTCCCCAGCGACTCTCCCGCTGAGAATGGGTATCCAGAGAATGAAGAGAACCCATATACATCTTGCTAGTACCATTTTCCTTTGGACTCAGAAAGATACGAATATGTTGCTACCATTCCGTGGTTTTATAACAATCTCCTTTTGGATATGAACTGTTTTTACAACAAACATTGTATGGATATGAACTGCTAGAGACAGCTAGACTTTTGCCCCCACTTTATCAAGTCATCTTGAAGCTACTATGAGAGAGAGAGAGAGAGAGAGAGAGAGAGAGAGAGAGAGAGAGAATGAGACTTGGGGTGCACTTTGTCCCCACTTTCCACTTGCAGTGATTGATTTAAGCCTGAAGAACAAGATTCCTTTCAATCTCTGAACCCCCCCTGTTAAGAATTCTCACTCAACAGACATGCAGGAAAGTCCTGAGTAGATTTGTAATCCCAAATTCTCCGCAAAAAAACATAATCGAGACTTTATATATAAGTAATAAAGTACAAGAAAAAGCACTCACCATCCAAAGGAGCCCCCTGATGAATATTCTTCAGCTTCAAGCTTAGATGCTTGGCTGGTTGCTGTATACAATAATATACTTCCAAGGACTAAGGTGCCGTTGGATATCATGATGATACCGACAAGTTGCAAGAATTGCATCATATTGCTCTCCAAAGTACTAGCAAAAATGCCGTAGATCATTAAGAAACCATATCCTCACTTCAAATTACAACCTTCCATTGGTTTAAATAGTATAATGAGTTCTAAAGGAAAGACATTCAGAACCACCATCACAAATTGGGATTCTCAGTGTTAGCATGTAAACTGAAATCCTCAAAAGAGATTAGTATTACTCTTGTGAAAGCTCAGTACCTCTGGCGGGGCCCCATCTGTAAATCTAACCCAGAGGAAACTCGAACGTGAAGTGTCTCCAGCCCGGAAACCCCATAAAACCCTCCGCCACAGTGCCACCTCTCCCCACCAGCCAAAATCACTTCATGGGCACTGCCTAGCTAGGTGCGCCGTTATATTGAACAAGTTGCAAACGGGCTCATTGACGAAGTCATGAGCTATGCGGCCCGTCCTTCAGCAGTTTTAGGATACAATTGGCTGCAATGTGGACTTGCCGCGTGAATGACAGATGCCCTCGTTTGGACAGTTGGTCACCATGTGGCCTGATTCTCGACAATTCCAGCATTAGTGCCTTTGAGGTGCACTCTGATGCAATGTGGCTGCACACAAAAATGTTGTCAGCATTTCAGTTTCTGTCCAAATTATGATCCAATTTTAAACAGAGATTACCAAAGACAAAAATAAGCCAATTGTTCTAATTTTATATCACATCTTTTGTTTTTCCTCATCATTATCCAAATTTGGTCAAAATTTTTTTACTTCAAATACCTCTCGTCAAGAGTCAAGACATATCACATAAGCTAAAAAAGTTTAGTGAAGAGTGAAAAAAGGGCAAAATGTTCAGACATTCCAAATTTTAATATACGGGAAGAATTTCATTACCTAGAAAGACCGTAGTTCATTAGGGCATTCTCTTGCAAAATGACCAAGCCGCTTGCACCACAAGATGCTTTTGCTGGAGACATAGCACACAAGATACAAGTACCGCTTCTCTATCTTTCCTACGCGCCATCAAAATAAGTAATAGACGAATTGTACAGCTCACAAGACGACAGGAAGTTTCAAACTAGGCGAAGCCCATACATTAGTTTGAACCAATTAATCTAATAGTCTCGGTCTTGTAAAGAAATGCATTTTTCTGTTAAGCCAAAAAAAATTAGTAATAATCAAAATCTTGTGGAGATGCACCAAACAGAAAATGTTTTCTTTCATCAAAGCCGGACTTTGGCAGATGAGTTCATTTTCCTATAGTTGATACTACCGCCTTTCTCCAAAGCTAGTCAAAGAAGTAACTCAATGCTTGGACAACAACATCATTCTTACTTGTATCTTCATGAAAGCAAAAAGAAGAAGAACATTATAAGCAACTACTGAAAGGTTTAGATATAGGTTTACGATTGCACCCACAAAATATCCTGCCATAGAGACCAGGCTCAATGGATGTATGTTCTCCTCCTGGTTACTAGAACTAACATCCTTGTTCTATAGTTCATGAGAAGGACTAAGCTATGAAAACAGAACAGATGTACAAATAGCCTATACAAACTGAAGTTGTAGGGTTGGGTTGCAGCACCATAGGACAAGCGACCAATTACTCAAAAATGCCACTAACATGTCATCTTGACACGAATTTTCTAAAAAATCATGTTTGTCATCCTTTTATTTTTTTGGTCCAGTACGTAATGAGTAGCCACAAATTGGGCAGTAGCCCTAAGCAATGCCTATGGACTCGCAACCCATGTCTCTATAACAGCTCACAAATCTGCATGGGCTTTTATGCTGCGGAGTTGAAGCTCTGTATTGATCAGTCAGAACAACCAAAATCCAAAAAAAAATTTAGTGAGAGCTCTTGAGACTTGCATTAGTCCTGAGAAGACTAAATGACAATGTGCATGCAAATATGAACGGGATATCAGGGGCCAGTAAAATTTATAACTAAAAGAGCTGCTTCAAGTTACAGGCCTCCTGAAGTTCTGATCGTTGTGTGGAGCTTTGCAGTTCACTACCACGAATCAAGAGTTTCTAGTATAAGTTACCATGCAGGAAGAATATTTTATCTGTTTCCTTAAAGAAGGTTCGTGTCACATGTCTCCCTCATTTGACAAAAGAAAATGCCAGAAGCTGGTGAACCCAGGCGTCCAAAATGCTCAAAAGGCACAATCTGAAGTTGTGGACAAGAAAGCAAACGACAAACAAGCAACATTCAGAGAAATAGTCTAAATTACAATGTACCACGACATACCAACGCAGAAAATTTTAAGTCATTAACAAAGTACTACCATTTACCGAAGGATGAGAATTATTTTATAACTCCTCTAGCACGATTAGAACACTTCTTGACAAACAAGAATCTGGATAACCAAGACTCAATACTGGGAAAAATGGTTGCAGAACTCTAACATGAGTAACTTTTGAAGTTCTGAGCAGTAACAGGGCCAAAAAAAAAGAAGGTCCACGCGGAATCAGCAAATGAAGTTTCAACACTCCCTCTAGGTTTTAACCCTAAAATCTACAAAGTTGGATCTCGAGTAGGTGTTCATAATCTGTAACCATAATTTGCTCCGCTTCGAACCAAGAGGGAACAACAAGCCTTTGGTTATGGAAGGCCATAACCAATGTCACCAGCATAGGATTTTTGACATGGTAAAGTACATTTCTGACTGTGTATGAAGTGGTTCCCCTTTCTTTGGTCGCCGCATACAACAATGTACTCATCCAAAGCAAGGAAAGAAAAAGGGTCTCCTAAAATAATCTAACCAAAAGCTCAGACTATATAAGCATCAATGATGGCGATGCATGACTTGCCTTCTAGGAAAGGAAAGCATGAGCTCATTTCATAACTACAATCCTTACAACATGACCATTATGCAGTATCATACCTTTGTTTAAAACTCAGGGTGCACCATCATCAAAGAGCAATTTATAGAACCGTTTTCTTTCTTCAGGATCAAATATGCCACCGACATCACTGCCCTGATCATCTTGTTCACTCATGTCAGTGCTCGGGTCCTTCCTTTTTTCTGATCTTTCCAAAATCGTACCTTTCTTCTTCTTCCTTTCCAGATTCATCGTATTGTGCCTCTGATTATATTCATGAAGTCCCTCCTGCATCAGTTCTCCAAACTTCTCCTTCACAAGAACAAGTGGATCCTTGTCAATAAGTTCCGACCCATTGTATCCTTCTCTAAGAAGAACCGTGTATATCTGATACTTATTTGAGACATAGAATATCCCAGGATGCTTAAGCAGCAACACATTCAACTTTTCAGGTAAACAGAATTCTCTTCCAAAATGACCCAACTTCACAATTGACAGTTTCTTCCACAAGGTCAGTGACAGCAATTCATGCACCAAACTCACTGTTCTCTTCTCCATTTCTTTTGATCCCTCCACCAAACCTCTGGGATCTGAGTAAGGAGAAATATAGGCAGATGAATTAAACTCATGAAATCTCTCCCATGATTTTATCCAAGTTGAAGGTAATGAACATGAAAAGCATGGCTCAGACACTTGTTTTCGGGCAACCATTTCAATAGCAGAAACTGCTAAATCAGGATTCCAAGAAACAAGCTCAATCTCCATTGAACTTCTTCTCCCACTGTAATTAACAAGTCGAAACATCTCTGGGTACTTGGGTATGATTCTAATCAAATAATCATCTGGAAATCCATAATATCTCTTCAACTCATTAATCTTCATGACATTGAGCCTTCGATTTGAGTTCATCATCAACAACTTTGCCAGTCGCTCGGCAAATACTGGTTCCTGCATCTCTTTCACACGTTCTTCCTCATCCACCAGAAACATCATTCGCTTTGTTAACCCACAATAGTACTCATCATCCTTGAGATAAACTTCAAAACAACAGGGGTACTTTTTAAGCCAATTGAGAGCTTTGCCTTGAAGATCTAGTGTTTTGAACTTTCTCTGGAGGAACTTAACTGTTGCCACCTGGTTGGGGCATCGCGTAATGATATTCTTAATCTGATTATTTACTATCCAGCGACGGTTACGAGATAGAGCTGATTCAAGATCAGGGTCCTTCTTCATTGACCAAAGAGAGAAATTTCGAAGACTATGAAGATGACGTGGTGGAGAATAGATACTCAATTTCAAATACGTTTGGTATTGAAGATACATGTCAAGCAACTCACCAATTTGTAATTATCTGTATATAGCTTCAGATTTCTCAGGAGATAATGGCCCTGAGTAAGAAGAAAGGAAAGTACGAAAAAAGTGAACATAAAAACATGACAACACAACTTTCTTGGACCTCTTTTCTATTGACATTAAAAAGCGGGAAAGGAGTGTCTCTAAGTACCACTAATTTTGTATTTTTGTTCAAGTATCGCAGGAGATGGTTTAAGTAGCAATAGAGCTGTGCCAGTAACTCAAGATTCAAAACATGTTAAGAATCATAATCTGCTGAAGCAGAATTATGATGTCTTTGTACTCGAGGCGAGTAGTGTTGAACAACAGTCTTTCTTGTGAAAGCAAATAATAAGGAAAATGTTGGAAGCACCAGACATCACATCAAATGAAAGAACAATATTCCAACAATGCCATCCTCCCATCCAAGAAGTATAACTCTCCACTTTTGCTCTTTCCACTTCACACCACCAGCCATGTATTCTCATTTCTCAGGTTTCATTTCGCTAACGAAGAAAAAAGTTAACTAAAAAGGGCCTAAAAAACCAAAAGTACCAAACAAAACAAATTGAGGCTTGAATCCAATCAATGGGGTTCAGCTACAAGAATCACTTATCTCCATTAAGCTTTGTCTAGGGCATCGTGTCCCATGATTCGAAAAGAGCCCTGGATTATTTCGAACTACCGCCTCTATACGCTTAGTATTACCTTCTATGTAAGCATTAACCAAATCGCAGCCCCCAAACAATTTAAACTTTTTTTTTTTTTTTTTGAAGATAAACAATTTAAACTTCAAAGTACAATTTACATGTACAACTGCAATTTTCTAAAGATATACCCGTAGCTCAGTTTGGATGACAGGAATCTTGAGGAGAAATGGGCATGCGACGACATACTTCCATGATTCTGACTTTTGGAAGGGACAACTATAGAAATGTGATGCCATACTTCTAGGATTCCCACGTTTGGGAGAGACAGGAATTACATAACCAGATTGAGTGAAAATTTGATCCCTCCCTTACCCCATGGGATCTTAGATTCCTAGCTTAATTAGTCCAAAAAAGAAATGTTGGCTTTGATAAATTTCTAAAATAACTGATTCCTGCATAAGATAAGATTACTGAATTAATCCAAACACCATAATGAAATTAGATTACTGAATTAATCTAATGAATTACATTAGATTCAAATTGGTTTCTCAGTTCATCGAATTTGATTCCTAGCAATCATATTCCTATTCCTACTGGTGAAGTGGCCCTGCTTTATCTTGCTAACCCATTTTTACCGAAGTGTACATCAAAACCACGGAAAACAGGCTTACACTGATGAAAAGGTTCGGGTGAGCCAAGAAACCCAGAAGGAAATACTGCTGTATCAAGAATCCACGCAATCTCAGTTCAACAAAAAAGAAGAAGAAGAAGAATCTACGCAATCAGGAACCGTAATTCGATGAACTGAGAACTAATTTGAATCTGTAAAAGAGGCAGCGAAATTTCAGAAACTTGGGTGTCTAAAGGGGACGAAGACGAACCTTGAAAAGACTCGAGCTTTACTCCGAAAATGATTACGCCAAATTTCAGAAGCACGAAATCGGTTCACGTAGTCGACCCAAGAGTTGATTCGGACTACAGGTTTGGTTTGGTTTGGTTTTGTGATCAATTTATGACTATAAATTATTTAAAGCTACAGCTCTCCAACAAGATCCGTTGTAGTCTAGTTGGTTAGGATACTCGGCTCTCACCCGAGAGACCCGGGTTCAAGTCCCGGCAACGGAAATTTTTTTTTTCTTGCCCCGAGCCCAACTAATTAGCACCAATGATGCGGCGTTGTTTGTGCTAAATCAAAATGATTGCGTTAATTAGCACAATCTTTGGCAAAATAATTGCGTGCAGGTCTGTCAGAAAAGAATAAAAATTATCATTTTTAGATTTAACTCAAAAATAGCTAACTTAATCAAGCAATTGTGATTATCCGTTCGAGTATCTCAACGAAGAGAATTTTTCTACAATTAATCAACCAAACTAAATCAACACTCTTCAAACAGAGAAATCAAAAAAGATAACTGAGAATATAAGCAAGTTTGAATTTAATCAAAAGCAAATTTATATATGATAATTCTTAAGATTTCAGCAAAAACAAGCTACAGATATAAGCACGCTTGAATCTAATCAAAAGCAAGCTTATACGCGAATTGCTTTTTAGCAAGGACAACATAGAATAATGTAAAATAACTTGAATTTAATCAAAAGCAAACTTACATTCAATTAAGTCTTAAAACTTGTAAAATATTAAGCTACAACTACATGAACTACTTCGAACTAAGTCCTAAACTACTTTAAATCTTTGAAAAACTATTTTTGTATGAGATGTTAGATGATGATTTGTCATGGGGCAGGGGCCGCGGCTCTTCTTCATTTTCTTTTTCTATTTATAGATAAAGGGTATATCTATAGTTTTTCTTTCTCCACGTTCCCTTAAATGTCTTGAGTCTTCATTCAAATTTGATTTGAAACGCAATAATTTCCCCCAAGAACGGTTGTAACTACCTTCAAACTGCTATTGACTTGATCTCCTCAGAAAACTCTTCTATTTCCCACGTTTGCTGCTGTAGATTGTGGCTAAACATATTGATAATCGGCTCCCTATTCCTGTACAATATGGGTTGGTGCTTCGAAATGGGTTACCTAGATGATTATAAGTAAACATAACTGATTCTCCTTATAGAACGAGTCTCTAATGACACCGTTTGATGGTTTAAGGAGTTAATCAACGGTTATGCTTAATAATCCTCTTAATATCTGTCACTTCGTGACCAAACGTGATCGTTTCCAATCTAAACGATACCGTATAATACTAAAATAACATTGTAATTAAACTCATCGATTCTCTGTATCTCAGGCGTAACCACAATGTGTTTCGATTGGTCCACACACTATTTTAGTGCCATGTGTAATCTTCTCATTGGGTAGTAAACACGCGTACATTGCCGTGTGGTGCTCACTATGGGTTCCGCACAAACAATCCGATTCGTTGATAAATTTTAAAATATGTTTTGCAAGTGGGCTCTTAAAAACTTGACTTGATTGAAGATGTGTAGATACTTGATTCAATTTTACAACTTTCGATTAAGAACTTAAGCTAGCTCCTGAATTCTTCAAGTCACGATGAGTGTCCATCACAGAGGGTGAAAAGCCGCGTTAAGTGAGGTGAGGACCAACCTACGAGGTAATACCGTATAATGACCTAATTCTATGTCAAAACTTTCAAAAATATACAAGTGTTTTGGACGGTTCGGATTTGAAAATAATTTTTTCAAGAAAAAGTTTGGACCGTTGATTGTCAAAACATACAAATGAGATTTGCTACCTCTGTGAACAACTTATTCACGACTGCTCTGTGAATAAGTATCTCTCTATTTTAGGACACGTCGATTCTACCATATGCATAAAGCACCCATGTATATATTGGACTAGGCATTACCCTAACTTGTTATGGCACCGTTTTGTTAAAATTCTTATTTTTTAAATACTTATTTTTAATTTTACGAGTTAAGTCATTGACTATGTTCGGTAAAAAAAAGAGAGAGGAAGTGTGGCCCTTAATTCTACCTAGTAGATCATTGTGAAGGTCAGTTTGGTGGTAAGTGCTGAAAGCAAAATTGTCTACCCATATTCAATTGAACTGATTTTTTTGCGGGATCACTTAAAAGAATGTCTTAAAAATTATCAACAGATCGTATTATTCGTGTTGGTTCCGTAGTGAGCCCCACATGACAATGCATGGCGTATGTACACTCCATATTCCGTATTGTTTGCAGTGATAAGATTCAAACCCAAGCATTCTATCTGATAAGGAAGTACCGCAACCACTTGACCAACACTTGGTCTCAACTTTGTTTATCCAATTAAGTCTTAACCCGTTTGATAACATAACAGTGATAGATAGATAAGATTCGTAAGGAGATTAGATTATAATTGAAATTGGTAATGAGAAGTAATTTTTTGACACGGTAATGAGAAGTAATTGATAACCCAAAATCACACACTTAGAAACACTTTTTCACCCACAAAACCCAAGGGGCAGTTTCACGTTCTACTACCTCCCGTCTGCAATTTAGGGTTTTAGCCCTCCTTCATCATCTCCAAAATCGTCACACTGCCTCCAATCCTCTCTCTCCCCCCTCAACCCAAAAAATGGGAAAGAAGAAATTCATCGAGAAGAAAAAGTCGGCGATTTTCCAACTCTTCGCCAGAGACTATTCCGATCCAAACTACTCCGACGGGCCCACCGGCGACCGAGTTTTCGTCAGGGTCGACAATAACCCTTACTCAGCTCCCGACACGTTCTGCGACGACCAAAACGGTGCCGTTCCGGGCGAGGATCCCAACTCGGTGTTCGCCGACGCAGAAGACGATTATGATGACGACGGCGGCGGTTATTTTGAGACGGAGCCGACGGCGTTACCGGATCATGTGAGGAAGGAGATATTGGAGCTAGGGTTTCCGGACGACGGTTATAACTATTTGGATCATTTGAGGGAGATTAAGAACACTGGTGGTGGTTCGACGTACTATCATAACGAGAAGGCCAAGCTCGATCCGGTTCCTGTCGATGTCAAGGTTTGTGCTTTTTGTCCAGTTCTTTGCTCTTCTGCTTGGTTACCGTGCAATTGCTGGAAAATAAAAGAAATTTCTGATTTCCATTGTTTCTGGTTTTTGTTCTTCGTTGTTAATGAAAGCTGCAACATTGTTTCATACAATATGCTATGTACGGCTGTGTTTCGACCTAGTCACATTGATGCGCTTGCGGATAGGGCTGTGTTTCGACCTGGTCACATTAATTCGCGTGCAACATGGATTTGTACATAAACAAAACAAGTTTTAGCCTCTTTTTGGAGCTGGTTAAGCTTTCAAACCAAGCTCATACAAACTAATACCCGTCTCGCTCGGCTTCTGTTGTATAAAAGATTATAGTTACTCGAGATCGAGTCGATTAAAGCTCGTTGGAGATTGGATTGTCAATAAACAAGCTTGGTTTGAACGTGTTTTCAAACTTGGTAAGTTTTCAAAACTTAGCTTGAATGATTAACTGTTCCGCTCTCAATTCGTTTATCCGCGGGGGAAATCGTGTTTCAAGAATGTCCCAAACTACTAATTTAGAGTGTGAGCAGAGAGCAGGGATTGAGTGTGGGAGCGGATCCTACTGAAGGATTATGTTGTTTAGGTTTCAACCTAGGTCGTAATCCTCTTGTCCTACTTTAGATCCTCGCACTACGCTACTGCTCTCAATTCCCGCTCTTTGAATTTTAGTAGGAAGAAATAATTTCGAAAGACGTTTTTGCGGTCACGTTCATGCTCACACGCCCCCATTATGTGACTTAGGTTACTTCTCTGTTATTTTCCTTGCACGAGCAGGGAGAGTTCTCTGTTGCAGTTCTGTTCGTGGAATTAACTTTATGAGAAATACAGAACTTGGTTGGTTCCGCATTTTTGGATAACCTTGTTTCAATTTTTCCAAACTTTCTGAGAGAAAATTGAGTGAGGTGTGAAAAACATGAGTTCTGATTTCAAAAACGGCTTTCTGGATAGTATGATACAAAAATTGATTCTTGGAACTACAATCAAACTCGGCAGACTTTCCAATTTTTTAAATGAGCATAGCTTCTGCTATTTTACAACTTTGTGTGGTGTTGACAGGCATATGACGCTTCCAGAGTAGAAATTCCGAAAGTGAACGAGGATTCTAATGAGAAGTCAATTTACAGTGTGGCATCGAAGACTGTAGGTGTTAGGATTCAGAAAGCAGTTGATCCTGAAGTAGTTGCATTGCTTGATGATAGTGACCTGTCTCGCTTTGGTTCTGATGATGAAGATTTTGAAGAGGATTTTGTGGTCAAAGCTAACCTTCCTGATGAAGTCGAGGATGTGGAGTTTGATGAAAAGTTGTGTTTAGCTGAAAAATCAGGGGGGAGTAGAAGAGAAATTGCTGAGTCTAGTGGTTCTCATTCCCAAGGTAATATATTCAACTTTGTTGGTGCCGGTGAAGTAAGCAATCACCAAGCGATTGCTGGGGCATACTGCACTGGTGAGAAGCCGAGAAGTCGCCGCCTTATAGATGACCAGTTTGAGATGGTGAGAACAAGTTTAGTAGTTTTTCATCAAGATTCCATCGGAATCCGCCTCTGTATTTCTACATTTGTCCCTTCTGCATCAAATGTTTATTATCGGGTTTGGATGAAACAAGCACCTTGCAAAATCCAATTTATTTCGTAGAATACAAAGAAGGCTCGTCCTAGTAGCTGAGATAATTATATATCGGACTCACACCAACTCTATTTTCGATTAAGCGAGAATTCAGGATTGCCAATAAAAAAGAAGTTAGAATTCTGGATGACCTTTCTTTAACATTGGAAAGGGAAATCCAAGTTAATGTCACAAAAGTATGCAAAAGCAGTCTTTTGCATCTAGAAGTCCTTTTATGGTGCATTTTCCCATCTAGCCTGTTTCTACCAGCAGTCACGGTATGGAAGAATTGGTTTAAGATTAACTGGAAATAAGGGCTGCCTGTTCAGCTCAAGCACAAATGTGAATGATAAAATATCAGCCGACAGAATTTGCCTAACTTGGAGTAAACTGATCCTGATGGATATTTGCAATCATTTATTGCTGTAATTTATTTTCAAATGATCTCGTCGAATAATCTTCAAGTAATTCAAATGCTAATTTGAATGTTAAATTGAATTAGGAGTTTTTTTGTGTGTCCTTAAATTAGCATTTAAACCGTGCAAGCAATGTACCAAAACTTGACTGATAAATGTGGACCTAAGTGTGCTCCAGCAAGAAGTCCTGATTTTTCCTTTCTCCTACTTGCATAATCTGTGGGTGTGTGTGTGTGTCTTTGTCTCTGTTTATTGTCTTTTGCCTCTCTTGTATTGAACTTCTAAGTCATTTACCTTTAATTGGTTGTTTTCAGCCATCCAAGACCAATTATTGTGCTTTGCCTCCCTTCTATTGAACTTCTTAGTCACTTACCTTTAATTGGTCATTCCAGCTTCAGCGTCAAGAATATGGTACAGAGAGCGAAGATGAGTATGATTATTTCGAAGCTGAAGAGGAGGAAATTCAAGAACCCCTTGCAGAAAAGCTGAATCATGCCCTCAAGCACCGTGTGAAGGAAGACTTGGAGCTCGATAGCCAATACAAAGTTCCTGCAGACCTCTTGCATAACAAAGAGGGACCCGAAAATGCGGAGTCAATGGAGACTGCGGCTGAGGTTATTTCCCGATGCATAGAATATGCTGAAAAATACGAAAATGATGATGTAGGTGAAGAGGTGGTCATTGTGGAGGAAAGTAGTGATGAGTCTGAAGTGTTGGATTGTGAGACTATTGTTTCGACTTATTCAAATCTTGATAACCACCCTGGGAAGATTGGAGCTCCTGAAGGAAGGAGAAAGAAGAAGTTAGCTGAAAAGGTCTCAGGAGCCTTGAGTGCCCCCAGCCCTATCATATCTCTTAAAGGGAAAGAGAAGCTTCCTGTGGACTACTTACCTCACGGTAGGAAATCTGCTATTGAAAAGGTGAAAGATGCGACTACCTTAAGAAAAGATGAGCAGAAGAGGAAGCAACATGGTCAGGAGTCAAAGGAGGAAAAGAAAGAGCGGAAGGTATTTGCTTGTTCTAGCTTAGTTTGCACATGACAACTAATGAATTTGCAATACTCCCTCTCTCTCTCTCACACAAACAAACCCTGATAACAGACAAGATCATCATTTTGGCCAGTGGCTGAAAAAGGATTTCAGATGAGAATCATCCTCAATGAATTTTTTTTTTCTTGGCTTTTATTGTGTGGTGCTTAGATAAGTTTGGATTTGTCCTTCGTTTTTCTCATTTTCTTGATTTGCTTGTATCATGGTTTACATTGATGTTGAACCACTTTGTATGTAGGGTGCTGTAAAGGAAGAAAGGCGTGAAGCGCGTCGTGTGAAAAAAGAAGTGAAGGAACTATACAGGGGTGAGGCGCAACGTGCTCAGAGAGTTGCTGCCTTTACTGGTCCATCTGGCATTCATCTTATGTGAGTATGCTGACTGTTGGAGATCATGTCCAGAATTTTTAGTACTCTATTATCCATGTGGAAGTTTTAGTATTTTAATTTTGTACTGCTAGTAAGTGGGGGGCCGTGCTAGTTCCCTCCGAGATTTGGGTTGCACAGTCGGGTCTAATTGTGGATCGGCTGTAGGGCTGTTCCTCGGTTATCAAAAAAAAAAAAAAAAAAAAGGGTCTACATAACATCTTTAACATGTAATGTATTCCTGGTTTGAGTTGTTCTGCTTTTCTCTTTTCCAACACATCGTAATAGACACATTTTGGTATCTTGAATGATTTTTATATATCACAACCAATCATTGAATTGTTGGTTAAGACTTAAATGTTGCATCCTTGAATGCTGATTAATCAAAATTACCAACTGCCAGGAATAATTACATACAGATATGCACTTTGAGATTGTGAATCAAAGCTCCTGGCCCCTTGCAAAGATCAACTGCCTTGTGATTGCACTATCAAGAAAACGACGTTTATTCAATCTGTGACTGAGGAAGATTCCCCCTAGGGCCAAAAGATTATTTACATACTATAGCTGCTGCTTCCTTGAATCCATCTGAATGGGCAAGCTTTTTAACTTTACAACCCCTGTTCCCAATCCAATCCTTCCAAAAGTAATGGGATGGTTACTTTATTGGAAAGATACCCTAAGAGGGCCTATAACCGAATAATGTATTCTTAAACCATGTTTTTTTTCGTTCCCCCAATTTTTCTGATATGCTGTTTCGGTAGTGAGAGGTTTCCTAATTGTTACTCTGTTTCCATTTTTTTTCCTCTCCCCAAAATAGGTAATTTGACTTGAAGACAGTACAATCTGCCATCTGGACATTTCTTACAAAGGAACTATAGTTTTGCACTTACTGGATTGCCATGACACCAGAGCAGCATACTGTGCATGGATACATCTTTGGGTTATCTGCATTTAATTTTGAAGTACTGGTTATGGTGATACTTAGGGCTACTGGTAGCATGTGCCAGATGAGTTACTGGAAGCATGAAACTGAAGCGTACAATATAACCATGCTGCAGGCGTGCATTCTGCTCGAGTGTGTATTGTGCATGACATCAGGTTTTTTTCAGTAGTGTTTTTCCGTGCTTTCGAAGGCCAAGTTTTTCTGTACTTGAACTCTGGTTTATCCAAATATTATGCGGACTTTATTTAATGAGCACTGCTCACCACCTCCTATATCTTCCTTATTCTTGACCATTCCGAGGGACTATGGTCTTGTTTGCCTTGTTTCCTTTCGAAACATTTTGCGAGTAGAACTGAAATTAGTTTCATAACTTTTGTATGCAATCTACTTGATGGCTTTAATGAGATAAAAGAACAGTTTTGACTCTGGCATCCTGTTTGTATTGTGGTCATCGTACTAGAGAAACATTCATTTAGTTATATTGGAAGAATGATAGGGCTTTCCTTGCACTATATGTTTTGAGTATCATGTTTCGCCATGGATTAGCTGGAGAGTCAAAACCCAGGGTAGCAGCCACAAGGCTATGGCAACAGGAGGGCAGAGAAGAAAAGGAATTCATAAAACTCTGGGTGCCATTGCTCATAGTAAAACATAAACCTCAGAAATTGTTCGAGCACCTGTAGTCTGCATTGTGAACGAATACGACAGCGAAAACCACTGCAATTGTTTGTGAATGCTGTGGGTAAACAAAAGGAAAATTGATCTAGATCATCACGTCAGGACTGAGCTGAAAATGCTACACCATAGTCAAATCGAGTTGGGAACACAGTACATTAGGAAACTTTCCCATGAGGAATTGGCGCAGAGTTGTCTCCACCAAAATACGGCGTGGGATTCCAGATTCCATAATCCTCTTCTTTGATCATCCCCTCCTCTCTGTGCTGCTCTGTGAGCGAATTGAGGAGATTATTGTCATCTTCCTCGATTGTAGGTTGAACATGGTAATTATATGCCTGCTGTTTAACGGGGTGGAGGTGAAGGGAAGCCGGTGATGCTAATGGTGACAAGGTCGGTTGTGATGACGATGCTGCAGCTTTCATTGGCATTGCTGTGGTTATCATCACCATTATCATGCATACTGTGTGTATAACCTGCCTTTCAGTTTTGGGTAGCATGTTTAAATTGTTCCTTTTGTGTCCTTAAAAGCCACTCAAGCTGCTCTATGCTTTATTTGGAATTCCTGTGGGAAGATATCTGCAACTTATGACTAATTTATGGAAAATTTGAGCTTATTGGCGCAAAGATTGTGCTAGTAGATTTAGTAAGAAAATAGAGCTTTGATCAAATTGCTTTCTTGTTCATACCTGGTGGATGACTCCTCATGATTCTTGCATGTATTTCAACAAGAAGACAGCTCAACGATGTCGTTGCGAAGTGGATAATTTGTTTGCAACTTCTTATCACTTTAACAATGAACAAAAGTTTAACAGATTGCATTACATACGATAAACTTTTAACACATTCTAAAATTCGTCAATTTTTTTGAGCCAGGCTTAAAAGTTGAGTCGACGAATATATGTGTGCATTTTGAAACTCTGTAAATAAAATACAATCAATCTACTCGAGTTTGGGCGGCGTTTCGTTCCAATTTTATCAGGAAGTGGGGTTTTTGGGTTGGGCTCGGCCCATTTGTTGAGCAGATTTGTTTGATTTGGACATTTCAGAGTATTATTAGACTCTTTTAAGGTGTTTGGGCTTCGGTCTATTTTGGTGGACTTCGTCTCAATTGGGTATTCTCGATTAATTTCCTGTCAATCGTAGGTTTAGGTCTCAGATTAGATGGACGACCGATGCTGTTTTCTTCACTCCTATTAATCTTGTAACAATTTCAAGATTAATGAATTTTTTTTTTTTGCCGTTCAAAAAAAAAAAAATGTCCCCAAACAGATGAGTTTGGATTGTGCCGGAGTTGACTTTACGTCAATTTGAAGGATGACAAGCAATTCATTACAATATTTTTTTTTAATGATTCGGAATATTAATCGGTTAGTAGATTGATTACATGATGTCTTACATGTGCTAAAAAGTTGCTGGTGAATAATGTTAATCATGGTGATTGGTGACCAACAGCCAGCCAATGATGAATAATACTAGTAACAAATTAATTTTCTTTCCGAAGGCATCAAGAAGTCATTATGCCCTTAAAACTAGTACTAAATCTCATCTTTATTCGATTAGTAATTTGCTGGTCCCACCTCACAACAATGCCACTCATTAACAGGAATCTCAAAATCAATACACTACTATTATATATACTTGTTATACAATTGCTATCATAGTATCATTACTGCGGATAGTTCATCTTCCATTTATGCATTTATGATTATGAATGTGAAATATGAGAGAAGAAATACTAGTATTTTATTGAATTCGATATACTATGAAACCTTACAATGAGCCCTCTATTTATAATATAGGAGAGGGAGCCTAATTGTGGAATGAAATCATACTAATTAACTATGGAAGAAAATCATCATAATTACAATCAAATCACAATCTCAAGATCACGATTTTATTTATTATATCTATTTATTCTAACAATGAAAATGCCACCTGAAAATTAAATATTTCTAGAGTGTCCTCTTTTGAAAGTTATATACTACTAGTAAATAAACCAGATGACCATTAAAAAATTCCCCCACTCGTGCACTTCTTGGCCAGTCATTTGCACTCACCTTTACGTCTCATTTCTCCATTATAAGCCAGTCATCAAAGATTCAAAAGTTTGTTCTTGGTTAATAACTGGCGAAAACCCAAAGACTATTTTACCCAATCCAGGCATGAAAAGGATTCGGAGACAAATCGAAAACTCTCGACGGGTGCAGCTCGATAGTATATAGAGATAGGCAAACAGTTGAGATAGTATATAGATATGGACGAAAAGTTGAGAAATTGACTTGAGCAGAGATTGGACCCTGTAGTCCACCTAAAACCTGGCTGACAAAATGTTGGATATTCCAGAGGTATCCAACCTGAAGGGCTAAAAGCAATTTGCCAATAGATGAAGTACCCTCTAATCTTATCGACCAAGCTTGCCTTAATGCCTTTTTGTCTCGGTCAAGGTCCAGTTAATATGGGAAGAGGCACACTGAGCTCCATAACAAGAATTTTCTTGTTAACAGCTAATATGGGAAGAGGCACACTGAGCTCCATAACAAGAAATTTTTTTTTAATAGCCAATCGTCGGTCATCAATCCATTTTAAAACTAACCCACCCATACTCTTAACAACAATGAAACAATAAGGATCCAAAGACCTACAATCTTAAAAAATCAACCCAGATGAAAGTGCATTCTGGGTGTATATGAAGTTTCCCTTAAGCGCTAAAAAGAATATGTCATCATCCTCAGTATAGGCTTTAAGACAAGACTGGGCCTTCATTTGGATGAGTTAGGCCTAAAACTTTGGAAAAAGAAAACGTAGTCTTCTTCATCAAAGAAGCTTTCAAAAGACATGAGATCTATGGATTCTATGCATATTCTTCTCCAATCAAATGACCGAGGAATCCAATGGACTCCTGTGCTTCCACCAGCAACACAACAGACGTTTCAAGCTTCACAATATGTACATAACTTCCCAAATGTACAATTGATCAACTACATATGCACATAATCCCTACCAAACAAATGACCGATGACAATCCAATAAGCTCCTGAACTTCCAGTAGCACACACAAGAAATTTTAGCTCCACAATATATCTCCAGGGATGAACATAACTCAAAGGATGTGAACTAAAGCCACCACACAACTCTTTTACTCCTTGGAAAAACAAGAACAATGACAGCTGACAAGAGATCTCTACACTTGCAGTTAGAAACAATGACATTAGAACGGCAACTTCGATTTTATTATACAAGGGCACAATAGCCCACTGAACACATTTATGAGCTATATATTGCACACTGGACAACTAAATCGGCGTAGGGGAATATTACAGGAACAGAAAAAATCAAACAAACCTAGCTAGGGGAGGAGCTCTTCGAATGCAAACCGAACCACATGCACTTATCCTTCATTGCCTCTGCCTCACTTGCATACTCTTTGAACTTGTACTCTTCGAGCTTGAAGGTAGGAGGGACCTTTCCTTCACTATAGCATTGACTGCACAAACTGAAATGAGATTTCATCTCCTTGAACCTTGACCCAATGACAGGGTAACGGCAAACTGAGCAAACATGATTACCGTGGCGATTCCTATCCACCGATTCAAGCTTTACTAAACCAGACATGACACCGAAGCCCCAATCAGGATCGTCAAACATAGCAACGAATTCCGTAAAGGACATCATAGCTGAATCTGTTTCCCCATGGATTTCCAGTATCTCACTCATACCAAGTGAGGGAATGTAGATGGCCCTTAACAATTTGATGTACCGTTGAGCATCGACTTTCTGAATCTGAGTGGAATCTTCGTTCACAGGTCGCCATAACAAAGCATCAAATGCAACCCGTTTTCTTCTTTCAGCAGTGCCACCAAAAATTGGGGCAAGAACCGCGAAAAACATGCCCAAATCCACTCTACCCGACTCTGATTCATCCAATACAGAAAGGATTTTCTGGTTTATAGCTTTAACAGCTCCAACAAAAGTTTCTGGCTTCAAGAAATTGAGCAACTGGCGGAGAATTACCTCCAATGAAGCCTTGCGAATAGATTTCTCAGGAACACCCATACCAGAATAGGACACAGGTGCATTGTTTTCAGTCATTTCCTTCTTCAAAAGTTCAACATCGCACCGACTCAACCTAGTTATCCTCTGAAATGCCCTAACATCAAGAGCAATTGCCAACTCCTGCCTCAATGTCGTCTTCTCAGTAACCGTCTTAAATTTTGATGGTTCTACAATGATAAACGCCTCCTCCCCATTAGCCCCTCCATTCCCTTTCAACCTCTTTTTCTGTAACTGTTTTAAGTGCGATATAGCATCATGCAACTCAACCCTATTCGTCATTTTCAACGCTTCCTTCAAAGCCTTCTTAGCTTCCTCATTTTCCCCAGCACCCAAAAGCGACACAGCCTTATTGAGCTGTGCACGCCAATGGTTCGGCCAAACAGCCAAAACCCTAGTATACATCTCTGAAGCTCTCTGATACCTACCCATATCCATATAAAGCCCGCCCAAATTATACAAAGCATCCACGTGACCAGGTTTCAAATCAATAGCCTTTTGAAACTCCTTAATTGCATTCTCATCATCACCCATCGCGTGCAAAGCCGAAGCCAAGTCGCAATGGGCATCGGCATAATCGTTTTTCAGGTAAATAGCCTCTTCTAAGGCTTTCACAGCCGCTTTATACTCGCCTACTCCGAACAAAGCACTACCCAACAGTTTCAAAGCTCTAAAATGAGTTGGACAAAGAATAGCAGCCTCTCTATAATGCTCACAAGAACTGATAACCATACCTTCACCTTCAAGTGAGATTCCCAAGTTGACATGTATCTGTGGAAGCAAATAAGACCATTGGTTTCCCCCGGCTTCGGCCGCTTCCAAAGCCAAAACAAACTCCTCTTTAGCCTCACCATGCCTCCCAAGAACATACGAACAATTCCCAGCCCTAAAATGTGGCCTCACATCAGTTGGTTGAAGCTCACAAGCTCTTTTAAAACTCACCAAAGCTTCCTTATACAACTGATGCTCATACAAAACCCTACCAATTGCCATATGCCCATCAAATGCCTCTTCTCTTGATCTTGCCCCATCTGCCCTTGTTCTCAAAACACCCAAGTCTTTCACAAAAACAGCATAATCATGCCCTGATTCTTCCCAAACTATCCTTTTATCTGAAATCTCAGAACTTGGACCTAATTCCCTAGACCACCCAGGATCCGAATAAACATCATTATTACTATTATCCCCACCCTTCATTTTCCCATCCTTTACTTGCTTTGCTTTCAACCGTTTGATCAAAATTTCCAAATCATCCACCACCTTCCACGTGTCATCGAACACGATCCCGTGGTTCGGCGACGCCGCCCACGCCGCCGTCCGCTGCTTCTTCGCCGGCTCCGCCACCGCCCGCTCGTCGGCTATGGAGGACGAAGACGCCACGTCATCACCTCCACTATCAGGCTTCAATTCAAGCCCTAGGGCATCAAAGTCGCGGTCGACGTCGCCGGCGCCGTCGTCGTACGTCCGGAGGAGGCCGTCGTATGTCAGCCCCTTCTCGCCGTCGATGAATTCGCCGTAGGTCTTGAAAACCTCGTCCAGAATCGCGTTGATTTGCTCGTCGCTGAATTTAACCCTAGGGTTAACGGCGACGACCAAGGCGGCCATTTCTTCACGGTTGAGGCCGCCATCTCTGTTGGAATCGAATTGTTGGAAGATTCGCTTTACTTTTTCTGATCTGCTGCCTCTTGTCGTCATTTTTTTGTTGATTTTGAAGGTCCTGGTTTTCTTATTTTAGGGTTTCAGAAAACCAGAACAGTGGGTAATTGGCGAAAATGAAGGACCAAATTGACAACCCAAATGATAAAAATTGGATCTTTGAGGGGTTTGAATGTGGGGTTTTCTTTTCAGAGTTTTCAGAAAACCAGAACGGTGATGAACAAAATTGAAGGACCAAATTGACAACCCAAATGGTAAAATTTGGATCTTTAAGGTGGTTTTGAATTTGGATTTGAAACCCTAGATGTTAAGTACTAGGACTCATTGGATCTGTTGAGATAAAAGGAGAAAGGAGTGAACTCTCTCTGTCTCTCTCTCTGTTCATCTTTCTTTTTCTCTGCCTTTTGTTTTTCTCTTTTTCTTTATTGTTTTTTATATAATGTTTTTGTTATTCTGGTTGTGATCAAATGATGATATGGGGTGGTGGGGCTGGAGGAGGGGGGGCTGCTGTCCCCTTGGGGACAGCAGCGTGCTGCTGGGCCCAGTTTTTGGGCCCACTCCGGTCTCGTTCCGATGATCGGAATCGTTCACTTTGTAGAACTCGTCGAGTAGAACAACCATGCAAAAATTCAGCTTAATTGGATATTGTTAAGTGCCTGATCGGAACATTTTTATCTTGAAAAGAATGGATCCGAAACACTGGATCAAATTCACTATAACCCATGGACCGAGAGTTATATGGGCTCCGATCAGGCACTTAACGATATTCAATTAAGCTGATTTTTGGTATGGTTGTTCTACTCGACGAGCTCTACAAAGTGAACGATTCCGATCATCGGAGCGAGACCAGAGTGGACCCAGAATCGGGCACAGCAGCACGCTGCTGTCCCCAAGGGGACAGCAGCCCCCCCGCTTTCGGTGGGGCTAAAGCCACTCATCATAGTGGAACACTTTTTTTCTGTGATTTTTGAATTTTGGTAGTATTTTTATTTAGGACTTTTGGGTGGATGATTTTTCATGTGTTTGGTCATTGGATGGTCCAAGTGGTTTTGGGAGATAAAAATGTCCGTATATGAATCACCAGCTGGATGGAATTGATGGATTGAATGGGCTTCTGAATAGGATGTAAATTACTAAAATTACATGATTCTTCATGCTTTCTAAGTTGGTTTTGTTGAGTTTTTAATTACTATAAGATTAGTCATCCTAAGACAAGGCCTGCAGCACCGTCACCTGATACTCCAACGTCTCTTAAAATTAATAGGATGTACTAAATTAATATTACATGATTCTTCATGTTTTCTAAGTTGGTTTTGTTGAGTTTCCTATTACTATAAGACTAGCCATCCTAAGACTAGGCCTGCAGCACCGTCACTTGATACTCCGATATCTCTCAAAATTACAATGTTATGTAGCGCTTATCATTAAGTATATGGACCATATAAAAAATGTGTGGTGTTGAGGAGAGTTGAGGCCAGAG
>CM033795.1:19588305-19606282 GCA_019656835.1 Rhododendron ovatum | reverse complement strand
CCGGCTTATAGCCAAGGCGAGGGAAGCGAGCGCTTCGGGCCTCCCAAAAAAATTAAAAACGAGGGCCCCCAAATTTTTAGGATTCCTATATATATATATATATATATGGTCCACAAAAAATTGCACTAGACTTCTTTACACAAAATAGGCCCAATTGAAATTTAGGAGCCACAAAATAAGCCCAAATTGTGGAATTATTCATTAGAAACACTAATGCATTAAAAAGAAAAAGAAAAAGAAAATAACTTAAGGGACGGCAGGAACTAGCAAGGAAGATATAGCCAATCAAAAAAAGAAAAAGAAGATATAGCCGATCATAAGGAGTAAGTACGACAGGAACTAGAAACGCATCATGCTTGAGGAGTCGAAGGGGAGGGAAGACAACAACCAACGACTGTGGACGGAAAATACTTGCACACGGAATTCCTTAAGGCCTCTCTTTTACTATCTCCAACTCTCCACCTCTACCAAGTAAGTTTAAATGGATTGGCTATGTTGTCTATCAAGAAGGAGTTGGTAAAGCAGCTTGACTATAGAGACTTAATCAGTGCGTTTGCAGCAAAAAGTGCGAGAAGAATAATTTTCAAATGATAGATTTTGAGGAATTGTAATAGTTGCATTTTTTTTTGGGATAATTATATGCTTCTATTTTGTAATGGTAAATCTTTTGTATTGGTTTTTTTTTTTATGACTCTTTGTTGATCACTTTTGTATGAAAATATAGGGTGGCCTCATTCAAGAGATTCGCTTCCGACCTCCAAAACTTATAAGCCGGCCCTGGTTGAGGCATCACTTGGGCCTTGGCAATGTCCCAAGACCACTGGATAATTACTCGATTTTGTACAAATAAATAGGATTCGTTTTAGGATCAATCTAAATAATAGTTGGAGGGAAAGTTGGAATAGAAATGTGATCCACTTATGTCTCTGCATATGTCTGATCAATGGGATTTTTTGCTCAAGCGAACAATTTGATGAGTTGAACAAAATAAAAACCTCCAGTGTGTGGATCCCATCAAAAGATGTGATTGTATGTGTAAAATGTGTATAAATATTTGTGGTCATAGAATGATTATTTCTATTCAAGTTTTATCTGAAATCAATATCAAGCGTTTAGCTTTTGTCTACATCATTTGGTTTCCTAACGACGATTCAGAATGTACTACGTTGACATGTTGATCAATCAAAGAGATTCAACAATGAAAAAGAAGATTGACTGTGCCAATTCCAAACAGATCATCAGCGGAAATTGTGGAAGCCGGGGGATTTCGGATAGCTTTGGACTGCTCTATTTGCTTGACTGGAAGATTCTATGCGGTGGAGGGTGATGCACAAGCGGTGGTCAATAGGAGTATGTTGCAAAGCAATAGTCAGATTAAAGCATGCTTGAAAGTCATTGTTAGGGATACTTTATCATTTATTTGTCGTTTTCCGTCTTGTTCTTTTCAATTTGTTCTTCGTAATGGTAATAGGGTGATTAATACTATAGCCAAATATGCCCTATCTTTAGACTCCCCGTTAACTTGGCAACGGAATTTTCCAAGCTGGGTTCATAGAGAAGCTACGTCTGATGTTTCATCTTTGCAGTAATAAAAATACCATTATCGATTGAAAAAAAAGAAGAAAAAGAATCCTTCGTTTCTTCAAATTAATGAAACAAATAGAGATGGAATCGTACAAGATCCATCCGAGTTTTTCTCTACCAGATGGTCAGAATTTCAGGTGGGTTCGAAATCTCCTGAAAGATCCACCGGAGATCAGAAACTAATGAAGAAACAACGAGAAAATAAAGAAATGGTAACTATACTCAATAGGAACGGACACAGGATTTCAAGGTCGGGTATGCGAATATTGAATTTTTTTTGACAACGTATGAAAGACAATATTAATTTTTTCATCACAAATTCTCAAAACACTACGTACCAAGAAAAAAGTATCATAGATATTTTTA
Organism: Rhododendron ovatum; assembly: GCA_019656835.1. NCBI lineage: Eukaryota > Viridiplantae > Streptophyta > Magnoliopsida > Ericales > Ericaceae > Rhododendron > Rhododendron ovatum. The sequence goes on along the minus strand of CM033795.1, from coordinate 19,604,332 downwards.
ATTAAACTAACTATTCAATTACCAAGATATCGTCATCTAATAGTTATAACTGCATACAACCTTGGGTATTCTTTTGCATTTAAAAAAGAAAAAAAATATTGTATTATAAGAAAATAAACGTCTTATGGTAAACATTATTTTTTCTTTAACTCTTCGTAAGGTGGGTGTTAGATTATTCAAAACGATGTTGGGCAGACAGACTTTTATAATTTCGAAAATTTTGATTAAAAAACTACTAGTACTATTCCAAGAAAAATTTGAAACATATGTGGGGCGGTCGCTCAGGCTCTCCGCCTCTCGGTCCGTCCTCCATAGTCAAGATCATTTCATATTCAAAAAATGGTTTGGTTTTAAATTGCTTTCCAAGTGGTATGTGTCTGGTTCATTTAGACAATGAAGAGCTTATTCTAAGTTATGTTTTAGGAAAGAAAGATATTACGTGGTTTTATGCGAATATTATCAAGAGATACACTTTTAATTGAAGTAAGTAAATACGATTAAATTCATCCAGCTAAAAAATAACGGCTATTATGATATTGTTGAGACAAAAGTTCAAGAAAAATGTGATTCACACATATTTCTAAGGATGTGATTTTTATTTACGCGACCAACTCGACTAGACATATACCAAATCAAGAGTAAATTTTTTTTTTTGAGGAGTACCAAATTAACAATATGGAACACCTTTTTGGGGTTCGAACGAGGCCTATTTGTGCTCCACAAAAGGCCTATTGTACCCCAACCATGATAGGCCCTTAGGTCGTTCTAGGATTGGGAGGTCTGCTGTGGTTGAAGCACAATAAGTCCTATTGTATGCACAACAAAAACTCTTCCACCATCAACCGTGCACACTTATATGTTGTGCGTGGGGTGGACCCTTTTACATCGTGTGAATATGTACGTGTCCAAAGTGTTTTTGTAATTGTGCGTGATTGTAAAAGAGTTGGACGCAAAAACGATCATTTTGTCATTCTAATAAACTTTTCACAAGCGACACGTGTTCAGAATATGAAAATAAGACATGTGAGTATTTTTTTTTGGTTAATTTACATAATATTCTTCTAGTAAAATGAATGAGCATGAATTTTGTCTCCCACCTAATAAACCGATGAATATGGGTTAAGTCGGTTTTACGCAACTAGTCATCTTCTTGGTTCCTAAACACCATATTAATGTGTCGAGTTTGTAGTTCAATCATATTGAATAATTAATTAGGTGGTATTCATCACTAGCGACTGGTATTCATCACTAGTGACTTCACCTTGACCTTTCTTTTTCTTTTTCATCATTCTCCTAATCATTGGTATCAATTTATGACAGTTTTAAGGAATATATTGGATTCTATATGCTAATAATATAAACTCAATTGTTTCCAAGCATGGCTATCATTAGCAAGTTAATTTCATGGGAGGATTGATTTGTAAGTAAACGACTTACCACTGGCCTATCACATAATTAAACGAGTTGCTCTTTTTAAATAAATGACTTGAACCATGAACACAAGAGATTTGCACTATCACTAAAGCATTACGTGGTTTTCATCTTTCACATGATATTGACGTGCACTATTACATCGTTGATTTGCTCTTTCTCCATATTGAATTATCCTCTATTTTACGTGTAAATTTATTTAATGCATTCAGTGCAAGTCGTTTTTGTGTTTGGTGGAAAATAAAATCATATTGAGACAATAAGACATATGAAAACGAAAATTACTACGATGTCGTAGGTGCAAGTCATCTATTTGTGGGACAAAATAGTCCATACCAAATTTATGGCCTGTTTGCTGACAGGAGATAGGAGTTGGATATAGAGAGAACCCGAATATGTATATCCGGCATTTGTTTACACTATTGAACTCGGATAAATTTTCGCCCCTGCAGTGGAATTATTTCTGCCCCACCACGGAGAGAGAAGCTTGAGACGGAGCGCCGATCGAGCTGGAGGACGGCGTACAAGTTGCGGTGGTTGTTGATCCACTTCTGTGCGACGTGATTAAAACGTCAGCGACCGCGAGATCTGGTCGGTTACTACTGTATTTATGTTTTGGGAATTGTTTTCGAACTCGCCATCAATTATTGGGGGGTTTTTGAATTTGAAATGTTTGGACCATCAAACTGGTGATTCTTTCCGGTCAACGCCGCTGACCGATAATTTATCCTTATAGTTATGACTTAATAAATCACATTTAAAATGGGTATATGGATAATCCAAGAACTAAAATCTGGCATACAAACATCCAAAATTTTAGTCCAAACGAGGTTTATATTCTCTATCTATAAAAGCAAAAGGCCAAAAGTAGTTATCCCAAAATACCGCAGAGTTGTGTCTCTTCTGTGGCCAATTATTATCGGAACTCCCCGAGTATCGTGTGGTATTATCATGCGATATCTTTTGCAAATAAAAGATTGTCGCTTCGCAATATGGGTCATTCGTTGTCTCCCCCTACCTAACAAAAACAAATAACTATGACCTAACGAATAACAGCGGTGCTACGCCCGTCGCTCAATGTCTCACCGTTTGTCTCGGCAATTAATGTTCCGAATTTAAAAACAAAAACTCTTCCAGGGTCTTTTAAAATCCGATCTGTCAAAAACACTTTTGAACGGTGATATTGAGAGCGGTGTGGGGAGCAGTAAATGTTGAACGGTGGGCGTAAACTTTAGGAACGAATAATTATTAGTAGCTACGTAAATAACTATGTGGCAACCTGGTACCTCGGGAACGTTGTATAATTACTCCTCTTTTACCTAACTCTTGACATATTCAGTTACTACTGGTTCAGTCGTTGGCTGTGGCGGGTCTTTTTTCAAACTAACCAGAAAAAGACCCTAAAAGGAAGGAGAGAGAGAGAGAGAGAGAGAGAGAGAGAGAGAGAGAGAACCCGGGTCTTTTTGTTGCAGATTATCTTCTCTCCTGCGTGAGTAGTATCTCCCTCGTCCTATTTTCAAAGTCATTTCAAGTTTCACCGATTTCTCGCCGGTTTTCATTCCACACCCTCAACTGCTCCGACTTTTCCGTCCTTCAAGCCTATCCACTATTTCTTTTTCCCTCTTTATCAACACAACCGAATCTTGAACTTCAACCCCCCTCTCTCTTTCTCTCTCTACTTTTTTTTTTTTTTCCCGAGGCCAATTCTGCTCGCATTCTTTGCAACGATTCTACGTTTTTTTCCATCTACGTAAGGCGAGACAAATTGAAAAACAAATCTTTATAGTAATCCCATTATGGGAGTTTTGTCTGAATTAATTAGGATTTTATGTCAAGTTTGAAAATTTTGGGTTTGCATGATCAAGAACTCTGACATTTGGGATAGACTTTCTTGAATGATTTGCGTGATTTTAAGGTTAATGCATGTGTAGGAAATGGTTGAGAATGTATTGGGAAGTAATCGAATTTTCTTGATTTCGATTACGTGTTTTTGTTTGAGTACATCATATAGATACATAATTGTGTACGATATTGAAACATGAGCATTACGCGCGCTGAACGCGCTCCGTTATGTATGCATTTCTGTATATGAATGCCTGTAAAGGAGTTTTTAACGAAGGTGAGATTGGTCTCCCAACCTTCGCTTGCGTAAGCAGGTTCAGACAACCTGATTATGAAAAAAAGCGAAGGCTTCTTTGAGTTTTTTTTTGACATTGCTCGCATAAAGCTTATCGGGGTTTTGTTGTTACGTGACAGAATTAAGAGGACATGATGAACTTCTTCTGCAGCTGAAAAGAAAACAACTTATCACATTGAGTTGCAAAAATATCGTGAAGTTTTGCGAAAACTGGTGAGAACTCTCGAGGAAAAACTAAAACCAGAAAAACCTCTTGAATTTCGTTGCTTCTATATCAACAATCTTTTAGTATGAAGCTAATACTTCAAGGATTAGTCTTTGTCTCAGGTGAAAAGGAGTTGGCAAGTGGATTTTGTCAGGTCTATTGGTATTCGGAGAAGTTTGAGGGCCTTCGTATTGTGGTGTTCGTACCCTCTCATGTCTGTGCATGAGAGGGCAAAGTGCGAAGTTTCGCGTACCTAGTTTGTTTGTTTAGCGGCTCTTTTTCTAGTGTGTTAGAATTGGCAGAACAGAGAGGGGGGGAGAAATGGGGTCAAGTAGCGGGGATGAGCTATCGCAATGGGATGTACAATCTAGTAATGGCCACGACGAGAGGATATTTGTTTCGGTCAGATTGAGGCCATTGAACGACAAAGAAACAGCAAGGAACGATGTTTCGGATTGGGAATGCATAAACAACAGCACAATCATATACAAGAACCACATAGCCGAAAGGTCATTGTTTCCGGCTGCTTATACGTTTGGTAAGCATTTACGCAGGCTTTCATTTTGGTATAATTTGCTCAACTTGGTTCTGTGTGTGGTTATATATGCGTATCAATTCGTTCAAGCAACACTCATGGTTTGATCTTTTGAGCAAGCTTGCATTTGGTTTTGATTCAAGCAATACTCATGGTTTTATCTTTCAAGCAAGGTTGAACAATTGGGAAACAAAGAGGGTGCTTGTGTTTCTTTCGAGTCCCCAAGTTTCATTTTTTCTTCGACTAGTGGAAAGGTGTTTAAAATCAAATTAAGATTGAACAAAGCGAAGCGTGGTTTTCTCGTATCTAAAACAAGTTGATTCTTGGATCTCTTACCGTCGATTTTCCTCTCCTTTGATCATTTGCTTACGCCAATGTTCCGGGAGCAGACAGAGTATTTGGGTGCGAGAGTTCCACGAAGCAGGTGTACGAGGAAGGAGCCAAAGAAGTTACTCTATCAGTTGTCAGCGGCATAAATGGTCGGTATCCATTTCATCCTTGGTTTTCTTTCCTTGCCTAAAATTTCATGATTTCATCACCACACCAACTGGTAAAATTTCTCACTAGAAACTCGTTTTTTCCAGCGACTATTTTTGCCTACGGGCAGACAAGCAGTGGCAAGACATACACTATGTCTGGAGTTACTGAATATACCGTGGCTGATATATTCGACTACATAAACAAGGTAACCTAAAATGTCGTCGGTCTCTCCATTTGCATTTCTGATATCCATAATGCTTAGTTTTATGACTCCTAATTCATGACACTGAATTTGTTTTACTTCAAACATCTAGCATAATGACAGAGAATTTGTAATGAAATTTTCTGCCATGGAGATTTACAACGAAGCAGTCCGAGACCTCCTGAACCCAGATAGTAATCAACTTCGGCTCCTTGATGACCCGGAGGTCGATATAATACCTTTCTTCAAAAACAATTGAAGTTGAACCAAACGATTACGAACATCCTAAGTTGGTCTAGTGTTTCTTCTGCAGAAAGGAACCATTGTTGAGAAACTCACAGAGGAGACTTTGAGGGATTGGAGCCATCTAAAGGAGCTCCTTTGTGTCTGTGAAGGTGAGAATGAACGGCCGGGGGAATCATGTTATTTCTTTTTCGATTACCTATTGTTACGCGTCTATTGAGTGTATTTGCGTTTGTGCAGCTCAAAGACATATAGGGGAGACCTCTCTGAATGAAGTGAGCTCCAGGTCTCATCAAATTCTCCGACTGGTATGCTGTCGTTACAAACTGCAGTTATTGGCTAGCACATGTTTGAAGTGTTAATCCTCTTCACTGACTTTTCCACCTAATCATGGATTTTTGTAGACAATCGAAAGTTCTGCTCGAGTATTTTCAGGCGCTGAAAACTCAAGTATTCTCACTGCTTCTGTGGTATGTGGTATACTTATTAGTGAGATTTAGTGGCTTGTGGAAAATTATCAGGCCACAAAGATTTTCCGATCATTCTTATTTCGGAAAGAGAATAAGTGGGAAACGTAAATGTAAGCTGGTTTCTTTGTCCAGAATTTCGTTGATCTTGCTGGAAGTGAGCGTGCTTCTCAAACATTATCAGCTGGTTCAAGATTGAAAGAGGGTTGCCATATTAACCGCAGTTTACTTACCCTTGGAACTGTTATTCGCAAGTTAAGGTGAGTCTCTCTTTCACATGTCCTATGGTCTGGCTTTCTAATTAATAGACATCTGTAGCAGAGGAAAAATCATCAGATTCGATCTTGTTAAGGAAAACCTTCCATTGTACATTCGTTTTAATAAACGAGAACATACTGTTTCCCAGACTGAGGTTTTATTAAAATTCCTGCCTACATAGTTCCTGCATCCTTTTCCATTAACCAAAAAGGGACTTTAAACAATACTTGTTTTTCCCATATTTACTTTCAATTTCAGAACTTATATGGTTAAATTGTGATGGCTTGATTATGGTAAGTTTGGAATATCCTAGTTTCTTACATTTCGAATTCTGGGCATGATTGGGTACAGCAAAGGACGAAATGGACATGTTCCTTATAGAGACTCGAAGCTGACACGCATTCTACAAAACTCGTTAGGAGGCAATGCAAGGACTGCAATCATTTGCACTATAAGCCCTGCACACAGTCATGTTGAACAATCAAGAAACACCCTCTTGTTTGCTAGTTGTGCCAAGCAGGTAAGTGTTAACGCGCAGGTCAATGTGGTGATGTCTGATAAGGCATTAGTAAAGCAGCTACAGAAAGAGTTGGCCCGACTGGAGAGCGAGTTGAGGAGTTTAGGGTCAATGTCTGCTATGCCCAATTCTGCAGCCTTACTGAAAGAGAAGGAACTTCTTATTGAAAAGGTAATGTTTTACTAATATATGCGACTTTTATGGTAGAGCAAAGCATGTTATTTGTCCACTAGAGAACATGTATGCCTACTTTCGTTTTCTTCTTTGTTTATGCATCTTACAATAAACCAAACCAAACCGAGCCTTGTGTCCCAATCCATTGGGGTTGGCTACATGGATCCTGGTTTTCCACTGAGCTAGATAGAATTTTCGTAATGAGCGTATGACATTTAGACAATGAATGATCATATATCCTCTCGAAGTACAGTTCATTATGTTTTCCGCTTCCTCAAAATGCCAATCATTGGAGATTTTGGTGTCCTTCGCCTGATTTAAATAGAAGGAATCTTAGTAAATGAATAGATATTTTGATCCAGTCTATTCTTAAATTATGTAAGAATGATCAGGCCTCTATGAGAAGTCCATGAAACTGAAGACTATCTGTTGAAGGATTGCCAACTCATGTAGGGATTTCGTCATAACTGTGCTTGATGATATTTGTAGGCTTGGCTGATCATTAAATTCCAACAGTCTAGTTTAGCTTATGCGGCCCTTTTTTGTTGGCAAAATGTGAGTTGTGTTTTACTTATCCTTTAAATGTGCAGATGGATAATGAGATCAAAGAGCTTAAAAAACAACGAGATCAAGCTCAATTTATGTTGCAATCAGTTGGTGAATATCAAGTTTCAAGGTCATTGGTATGGCGGTTACCTTTCTAATAAAAGATCCATTCACTGAATCCAGTTTGAAAGTTGCATGTTCATGATTCTAATTCTTCTAACTTTTTTCCCTTTTTAAGGCTGAGCATTGTCAGCATGTGGAGCCTTACATGCTAAACACGTCGTCCCTAGATGAATATTCGGCATCAGAATCTTCGGAGGTGGTAGATCCTCTTCGCTCGGATGCTACATCAAACCCAGCTCATCTCTCTGATAGCTATGCTTTCCATAATTCCAACAAGTCCGATTTTGACCGTCTTGACCAATGTGAAGACCAATTTCTGTCTAATGGCATCTCTCCACGACGGGTTATTGACCAACTTTTCGGACCTGATCCGTCACAAGGTTGGGAAATGACTTCTCAGAAACATGAAGAAGACTCTGAAGATCAATGTAAGGAAGTTCGGTGTATTGAAGTAGAAGAATCAAGTGGAAAGAGTAACTTAAAATCCGATGCACCATTATTGCCAAAGAAGGAAAATGTGGATTTGAGTAATGTTCAATCTGACCCTACTTGTGAGACTTTGAAGAAAAAAATTCAAGAACTGCAGAAAACTATCGACTATCTTGTCAATTCTTACTTAATGGAACACTCCTCTAGTTCCTCTGAATCAGATCATACATCTAGGCATAGAAGCATGAGGTTATCTAAAAGCAGAAGCTGTAGAGCAGATATCGTACCTATCGGTTCATCCCCTTGGCTTGAAAAAGCAGATCATAATGAGAATACGCCACCAAATGGTCTGGAGAAAGATTTCCCCAGAAAACCAGAAGTTGATTATGAACTAAAGCTTTCTGAATTAAAAAGTGTTTCTAGTCTGGCAAAGTTGAGTGGAAAAGACCCAAAAATTTCTGAGGACAAAAAGGAGGAACCAACGGAGATGTCACGTGAAGGTGATGTCTCTAAGATCCAAAATTGCGCCACCGAAATCAATGACGTAACAAAATCTGAACCTGAGCAGCAATCTGGTGATGATTTGGTGAGCATCCTGTTCTACCTATCTTGACATTTTTTTTTGTTTTCCTATTTCAGCATTTAACGAAATTGGCCTTTCATCGGCATAGAATACTAGTACTCAGGATTAAGGATCTTTTCGAACAAGTAAGGCCCTATTCTTGAGCACTTAAAAAACTTCTTACTTCAGATGGAGATAAAAGAAGCATAGAAGGCATAATAATTCCCCACATGATATTTCCGGCCTACATTAACAGAAAATCTATCGAATGAAGGTCTGTACATATATTACTTGAGTGTAAATCCTGCAAGAACAGTTACCATCATGACTTACTACAAATGTACTTAGAACGAGAAGAAAGACGTATGCTGTGAATCCATACATTTAAGTTGGTCATTCAACCCCAATATGTTTAACAAGAAACCAACTCCAATTCGTATTTTCTGTGCAAACAAGAGAATTCTTTCAAAGTAAAACAAATTGATTAGGATTTAGCTTTTGCGTGAATTTTATCTGTGAATATGTTTCATTGATCATGTGGATATGCTCTTTATGTACAGGAACCTAAGTCAGAGATTGCCAAGTCAGAAAAAACTGTGGAAAAATCGGTGCAAGACTCTCTGCGTTCCCCTTCCAATTGGCCCATGGAATTTGAGGCTAAGAGGAGAGATATAATTCAACTTTGGGATGCATGCAATGTACCGTTGATCCGCAGAACCTATTTCTTCTTACTCTTTCAAGGTGATCCAGCCGATTCTGTTTATGTGGAAGTGGAGCTCAGACGATTGTCATTTCTTAAGTCTGCTCTATCTCATGGAAGCAAACTTGTGATTGATGGTCAGATTTTCACACATGAAACAAGGTATTTAGTATTCTTTCCTCTCTCTTTTTTTTTTCCACCGTTAGTGTCTGAAAAGTGTTTTAGCACATCCATCTTATCGTCTCAGAGATTTATGCATTTGCAATTGCCATCGCGCGAACAGAACTTAAGAGAAACTGTGAAGGAACTCTAGCAACACATTCATAAGGAAAGGGTTTGGAAAACGAAAGAGAAGGTTTGAGAGGCATTTTTCTAAGCTTTAGAAAAAGTTCCTTTGAGGTTTCCTTCAATTCTACTTTTGTTTGAATTTTAGTTTGAAGGGTAAAAAACTAGTTTGCAAGTTCTAGGGAAATGATGCCCTATCAAGTTCACTAAGTAATGACTTTACACAGCCAGAAAATTGAGGCAATTTGAATACATTTTGAGATATGCTTTCCAATACCAAGTTGGAATTGCCTTTAAAGTTCTTTTGTTGCACCAAATGAGTCAAAATATGCACCTGTATAGGTACTTAAATCCTAACAATTCAGTAGTTAGCCATTCAGTCCGTCGAATAATTTCATGAACTTATGACTGGTAGATTGAAGTTGTTCTAGCATAATAGGAGGATTCTTATATAGTTTTTTGGGTGACAACAGTAAGAGTACTCTTAACGGAGAGAGGCGGATGCTTAGCAAACAAGCCCTGAGGAGGTTCTCAGCCAAGGAGAGAGAGGCCCTTTACCAGAAATGGGGCGTTGGGTTGAAGACAAAGAATAGGAGACTGCAATTGTGCCATAAAATATGGACCGATACAAAAGACATGAATCATGTTAAGGACAGTGCTGCACTTGTTGCGAAATTGGTGGGATTTGCATTATCCAGTCAAACCCCTAAGGAGATGTTTGGATTGAGTTTCTCTACTCGGTCCACCAACCGGAGGTCCTCCTTCAACTTGAGACACAGCATGTCGGCTCTAACGTAATATCTTGAGGCATGAGTTATATCGCTGAAGCATTGGCATAAGCTTCAAAACTCTAGCGAGTAAACAAATGAATTTGGAAAAAAAAATGTAGAAAAAGCTGTGTGGATATGCATCTGAATTTCAACTAGTCAAACATTCTGATAGTAGTTGTAAATGAAAGAGTTTGTAAGGGCGGCTCCATTGGAGTTGAATTTGCTATTCTTGTATTTTTCGCAAATTGCATGCGATGTACTGTCGGTTTAATCCACTGGAATGATGTACAGAGATCCTGATTCTTCTCTTCTCCAGTAAAATTTGTTCTGTACCATATCTTTCTGTTGCCTAACTGTCAGTATTGTCATTTCCATGGTTCTGTAAAAATCATAGTAAAATCTGCATTTCATATATGTGAAACACCAATGATTAGTTTCATACTTTCATATAGTTCAAACAGCATCTTTCTTTGACAGAGTGAGAGAAAATCTTGATTCAAGTCAATTATGTCTAGCGATTCTGGCTTAGTTTGGCTACATCATTTAAAGGTAGTATCTTTTAGTATCTTGTTTTAGCGGGTTTATATTTCTGGGAAAATAAATTTCCGTTCAGGTGATGCCGACTAGAGGAATCATTTTCAGATAAGAAAGACGTTTCTTCGATAAAATCGACCCTTCATGTACATTATTTCATTTTTATTTTTATTTTAATAAATCAGCTTTTGTTGCGAGTTTCACATACAGTTCCAGACACCCTAAACACCACCAGGCCACCTCTGATCTTCTTGGGCAATAATCTTTGGTTGCGCTTTGTTCGAAAATTTAGCTCATTTAAAACATGAAAGGGCATTTTTAAGCTACAAAAATCAGCCTCAAACGAAGACGAGACAAAATCAACTACACTACCCGAACTAGACAAGAGTATCAACTTCTTCTCCATAAGAATTGAAACCCATAACTTCAAGCTGCAGTTACACAATAACTAGGCCAACTGCCCCGGTTGAAAATGAGATTCACAAGCGTTGGTAATATAATGACACAACAAATGCTCTGCCAGGATCTTAAGTTGCATTTCTCAACATATTCATTACACAGAAGATTTTCACCAAAAAAATTACACGGTAGACAACTTGCTCAAACCATACCAATAAGCTCTCAAATAATCAGGTATCTGTTCAAAGATATTGCGGAACCATACGCTACATACATGGGAAGTTACACAGAATTACACCAGGGAAATTTTCTTTTCTTGTAAACAAATGGAATCAGACATACAAATACATCTAAAAGAATGTCTTAACTGGGACTCATGAATAGGGATGTACCGAGACCCATTATTCAACCCCCGCAAAAATATAGATACTACAACATGTGCTTCCTTTTAGGCAGATATCAGACCTTCAGGAAGAGAGTCGCTGTCCTGTTCACGGGGAAGAAACCCGCGGCAACCATATAGTACAGCGTTGTGGAAGCCAGTTGGATTGTCTATGAATGAAAAGTGGCCACCCTGCAATCATACAACAAAACTTCCTCTGAGAGAAAATCTTAAGAAACTTGAAACTACCACCGGACACTTCCTCTTCATATTTGTGGAGAGAGAGAGAGAGAGAGAGAGAGAGAGAGAGAGAGACCTGAGGAATCCTTATAATTTCACAGGGGACCTTCATATACTTGCGAGCTTCTTGGGCCCCTTCATATGACATCCAATCATCGTGACCATATATAAAGGTCGTTGGCACTTTCCATTCAGATGCACTGCACCCAAAAGCAATAAGAGTTACTACTTCCCAACCCTTCCTAGGTGGGAAATTAAAATGCCAATATACAGATATAAGATATTAAAGATTGATGGTAAACACTATCTAGTATTGCTTTAGCCATTCCGTTTGGACAAACATCCTTGCAGCATCAAACCCTGTTGCATTTCTAAAGTTCTTCCTTTTTCCGTTTACACTTTTTGACGAGTGAGTGATACACACTCAACTACGTTTATATCCCTTCACTTTGCAGCAAAATATGCCCAAATACAGTGAATTCAAAAAAATCAAATACGCTTCCATTTCTGCAAGACAGATACGTGCCATGTAGCAGTAATGGGTATATACTCTCTCCATAAGGAATTACTTCTGCATAATTATTAAACAAATTTCGTGAGTTGAATCACCGCACCTTTTCAAAAGAGGCACCCGAGTAAATGCTCCAAAGGCAAATATGTATTTTAAACACAGCTCTCCACTCGCCTTGGCCGCCAGAGTATGGTACACATAATCTTCAATAGAAACTCAAATTATTTGAGTAGTGGTCACTGTGAAAAAGTCAGCAGGAAAAACCTTTTTTAAGTACCTGTTAGTAATCTAGACTCCTCTGCTGTCAAAACCTGGCCAGTTGAATATACACCAAATCTAGCAGTAGTATACTTGCGGACCATATTTGGACCAAAGGGACCGAAACCTCTGCATAACAAATTCCCCCGAAAAGGACAAGAGAAGATAAGTTTTACTTATAGAATTCATCGTAAAGGAAACACAAAATGCAATCTAAACTAAGAGCAGTCAAGAAATGCAGAATAGGTGCCGATGGCCAAAGTAGGGCTGGACCTTTAGCTCATGGATGGTATAGTGACGTATGTACCAAGCGTACATAATGGCCATTTGTTGCGCCATTGATGCAAATTTATGCATACTTGGTACTTAACACCATTATAAATGCATGACCTAAAGGGCCAGCACAAACTACCGACCGAGTGAAATGACATTGAGCATAGAAATTTTCCCTCAAGATACCATGATATTATTTCAAACAAACGTCTAAAAGGAGTTAAGGAAAAAGAAAAAACAATAATCACCTAATAAGCTTCATAGGAGTAAAATTAGACTCCCATAAATGCTTGATCACTGCTCCTTTCCACGTTGCTCCAAAACGCACTATGCGCTCTGACTTACTATCTTCCTCTGATGTAAAGCCAGCACTCCCCACTAATATCAAGTGTTTTATGTGCTCAGGGTGCTATTAAAAAAATAGGATTGCCATCAGTAATTCAAAAATCCATGTCACTTGTATTAAACTTCAAATATCATGATGGGAATGCAATCACCTTGAGAGCATATTTAGCTGCAACATAACCTCCAAACGAATGTCCGAGTAAAACAAAGTTGCTAAGGTTTTTGGACCTCCTCCACTCCTCAAATGAGTCGATAAACCATGCTTCAGTTTCTGCATTATAAGTTGCACCACAGGTCAATATTTTCCATAAGAGTGTCTTCCTCATCCAAATATTCCAATAGCTCATTGGAATAGAATGAACGTATTTTAGTAGGTGTGCATGCCAAAGTATCATTGCATGGACTGCATGTTCAACAACAACTATGCCGAGAAGGGCATTAAGCATAATGTTATGAGCATAACGGTATTTTAAACACAAATAAAACTCAAAGAAGAAGACCTATATTATGGTCAAAAGGACAATGTAAGTCATCAGCAACATAAATTTATCTGATCTAGGCCATAACTTTTTCCCCAAGAGTTTCAGTCTCACTTTGATTCTACCACAGTATGTTAATCAATAGCTAAAAGATGTAAAATCAAAATACTAAATCAGTCAAACTTAGAGACAACTACCTTCAGTGCTTTTGCATGTGAAATCAGGCCTGCTTGATCCGCCCCAGCTGCAAGAAAAAACAAAGGGAGCTCAGAACAATAGGATACTCCTACAAGAACAATTTCAAGAAAAAGGCAAAAAGCTCCGTCAACATTGAAGGAATGCAAAAATAATACGAGGGTAATTTGCTCTTTATGGCATCAAAAGGACCAAGTTGTGCAGCACGAAAAGGTTTCACAAATAGTAGAAGAAAAATGACCTTCCTGCTCTTATTGGCACAAAGTCAGAATTAATGGTTAAGAAAAGACATTGAGATATCATTTAACTTGTATTCCTTAAAATCTTTCACTAGAGGATCGATAGACAAATTTTAAAAACCAAGAAAGAGACACATAACACTATTTCCCGGTCAACTACTATCTCTGCATTAAATCATATAAAGAACAATGTAAAGTACAAACCTCAGAAAAGTTTTACGTCTAGCTTTACCTTCTTAATACTTTTGCATTGCTTATCAGAAATAAAACAAAGACCCAAAAATAGCTTCCACAGAGAAACAAAAATTCTATTCTAACGAAACGTTAAAGGAGCTCTCCCAGGAATACTGTACTGAAGCTTGCAATGAGCTGGGAAAACACTAAGGGTCTTAAGAACCATTTTCAGGCTGTGACACACCTGAAAATTCAATCAAAGATATCCTATATTGAAGATGCCAAACTGCAGGAGCAGAAAAGTATCAATCAAGAGAGCGAGGAAAAGAGAAGGGGAAGATAAAGATCCAGTTCGGGTGCAGAACTTAAAAGAGTTAATGAACGAAGGAGATGAATCCAGGGGAAGGAGGTCGTGGACATCATCACTACTATCTTAAACCCAACTAACAGCTATTCCATGTGACAATGCGCTTTAATCAAAATTAGCTTGTTCACAAATGGAAGTCCAAGTAGCATTCCTACTCTTGGCTCGTATTATTTGCCTAGGAAATTCATTTCTTGCTTGGAAATAAGCATCTGTGCAATTAAAAAACAAAAAGCTAAATGTGCTTGCAAGCTAAACTGGAAAAAAAATATCATTGTGAGGCAAACAAACAAATTTACAAACAATACCAAACACAAATTCTTGGCGAGAAAGGGTAAAAAGATGAAATATTGTTTGCTTCTACTATCCATATTTGAAGTACGCATTTGAGTAGAAAAGCTTAACAATATCAGGAAGTGAAGACGTTAGACGTGCCCATAGGGCATACTAACAACATAATGCAAAAAGATATCTCCAATGGATTAAGCTTGGGTAATCAAAATGTCACTTGGGATTGTCAAGCTTCAATTAACAACAAAAGTCATAGCTAATCAATTAAAAGTAAAAGAAAACTGATCAAAACATATAAAAAGGCTCACCCAAGCTGATCAATAGCAATGACTCTGAAATGCTTAGACAGAGCATCAAAATTTCGAAAGAAGAAGCCTTGAGAAGCACCATATCCATGAATCATTACAAGTGTGGGAGAATCCTCCTTGCTGTCAAAAGTAATCGTGTTGATAAACCTGGCATCATCGCTAGAGGAACGAAACCACCTGACTTTGGAACCTGGTGGGCCGGAACCTATATTAACGTGTTCTTGCTTGTACGGAGTCCTAGAATTAATGAAAAAACAAATAAACACTCAAAAATACAATCATTAAGACCACACGTATTTACAATAATTAAGATCTAGTTTCCTCAAAAGTCACTTCCTTGATATCCATGATGCCAACAGATGCAGGAAAAAAAAAAGTTTCAGAACCATCCGGAAAGCACAGACCCCCCAAAAAAATCACAATTTTCGAATACCCACTTAACATTTCAGAATGTTCCTAACAATAATTGAGGTCCTTGTTAATATATTTAAGAAAATTCAGTTGCACCATAAAAAAACTAACTGAAATTCATAACCAGAAGACATACATTGAGGGGAAAGAGAAGAAACCAGTCGGACAGTAATATAATTAGTCCAAAAATAAGCTTTAATCCCTCGCTCCGTCCCATTTTGTTCGTCCGCTCTTTTATTTTCATTGTCCCAAATTTCTGTCCATTTTGAAAATTATCAAAACGTCCTATAAAAATATACTCCATCATTTTACCCTTCATTCTTGATTTGAAGTAAAGTCCAAGAGGGCATTTGTGAAAAGTTTTAAAGTTTTGGAAGCGTAATAATAATGTCAACTTAATAAGTTGAATTCTCCAAATGGGAGAAACAAATAGGGACCGAAGGCATAACAAATTAATTACCAATACCAAAATTCAAATCAGATTAATCCGAAGAAAGCTCAAAAATAATAAAGTTAGGGTTTTGAGAGAGAGAGAGAGAGAGAGAGGAAATGGGAGATAC
>CM033795.1:19513205-19588205 GCA_019656835.1 Rhododendron ovatum | reverse complement strand
TTGACTAAGGAGAGAAGTCGTTTCTCGGAGGCGATGATGTGGTCGGTGGAGGTGGGAATCCAACGAAGAACGTTGGGCCACAAAGATTTCGACGATGTTTTAGTTACTACAGTTGATGTTGAAGTCGTCGCAGCGGCAGCGGCGGCGGCGGCAGCGGATAATTCCTCCGACATGGTCGCCAGTAAATTCGACCACCTGTGGCGATGGGGTAGGCGAAAGCTCATGCGATTTCGGATTGAGATTTTGATTGTGTGTTTGAAATTCGCTCTTATATAGGCGTTGGCAATCGCTAGGAAATTTCTGCAACAAGAAATAACAGAGCGCTTCCAAGCAAGAATCTTTTTTTCTTTTTTTTTTTCAAACCAGAGAGAAATTTTATTTTTTTTCCTAAACTGCTATCCGGACTAACTTACGCGTACTCAAAATTATCTGCCCTTTACTGATCCGGTGTCATCACACCGGTATAAGAAAAATTCACAAAAAAAGTAGTAATTTATTGCGGCCTAGTTCTAAAAATTGAACCTTAAATCAACTTGCGTGTGAAGTAAACCCAAGGGGTTGTTTGACATTTTAATTAACCGGGAATTTTTTTTTGTTCTTGTTAAATAAAAATTTGCATTTGTTAATTTTTTATCGATTTTTTGAGAATTAGGTATCGTTCTGCTTTTTTTTTTTAAACCTCCTTTCTTTTAAAAAGAATGTAATTTCAAGTTCAAATATAATAAAAATAAAAAATAATTTTTCAAATTTTTTGCACCGTTTAAAAGATCTCAATGAAATCTATCAAATAAAATTCATATTGATAGGAAAATTATTTGCCTAAACACATGATTTTTTAGCTTGAAATTGCCTTTCCTTTTCTAAAACTTCATCTTCTAAGAAATCGGAATGGACCCTTATTGTTTTTTCATGGCTTATTTGTTCATAAAAAATTGACTTATTAACTAATTTTTACCTATATTTAAAAAATAGATTTTGATCTTAATTTTTTACTTTTTAAATTTCTCTTATCATAAAGAAACAATAATACTACAAAAAATCGACAAAAAACTAATCAATGCAATTCTTTTTAAATAAGAACAAAAAAAAGCTTTCTAAGCCGGCTGTGTCGGAAATAATTGTTTGACCATAGAATATGAACGCGAAGAAGAAGACTGACTTGGGCAAGAAGTTTTACGTGAGTCGTCGGTCCACGTCAGGCGTGACGTGTAGTCTTAGAACTACGGAGGAAAGGAGAGTAGGGCTGCTGGAGCCCCGGGGAGCTCCCGTCCACGTCCAGTGTGGGATTCTCTCTGGTCCCGTTAAGTTCGGCCAATTGTTGGCTTTTTATGGGGCCACAGAAAATCATTGGGATCGTCGAATTTTTAGATCTTGTTGAGAACATTAGACACGTAAAAAATCACGTTCATTGAATTTCATTTGATATCATTTAGAAATACATTAAGTTTCTGACAAATGTGTTTAAAGGGGTGCAATCTGGTGTTGAACATCTTTTTTTCCCACAAGATTAATGCACTTCAGAAATGATATCAAACGATATTTGATTGACGTTGATTTTGGCGTGGCTAATGTTTTTGGTGAGCTCTAAAAAAGTGAACAATTTCCGATCATTGTTTTGAGTTTGAAAAGGACCCACAATTGGCCAAAATTGATCGGGACTGGAAGAACCTACAAAGGATAGGAGCCTCCCCACTCGAGCCGGTTAGTATTTGCTAGGATTTTAGCAAACTTGAATTCAAGCGTAAGCTCACTGGAAGTTGGACAAATCGAGTGTGAGCCGAGTTAATTATGATTTGAGTCAATTTTGAGTTTGTTCATAAACTTTAAGAGCTAGAAATAAAAATGTACTATTTTTTTAGTAATATTTGGTGTGGCTTGGTTTCACTTTCTCAAATAATTTCTTAAAAAAAATAATGAGTTATTTTCAAGCTTAAAAATAATGGGTTTAAAAAAATGATTTTTCAATTTATTTTTGTAGGGTTTGAAACAAGATCCATATTGCATAATTTTTTTTTATTTCGGTAAGCCTATTAATTTTAAGTTTGAAAATTGCAAATAAGTACATATTTTTGAAGGGGATAAACTGGAACACACTCTTAGTCGAAGCTGCAAATAAGATTTTTGTTGTGGAGAGAAAGTTCTAACATGAAGATTGCAATTGAGATGGACTTAACTTGATTGATAACTCATTCCAAACTGAATTTGCTGCACATATTTTGTGATAAATTCCATATCAATGCGTGATAAAAAAGGGTCACACTCTCCTCTTAGGAAAAATTACTGTATTTGGTGCTCTCTGGACACAACCATACGACAAGCGAGCTTTGTGACTAATTATCATTATTTTTTTGAAATTCAATTTCATTGCCAATATCGAATAAGGATCTGGAGGATCAAATTACAGAGAAACCACACAAAGCATGTGGACATCACCCCGAGTAACTCCAAAACTAAAATCCTGGATTACAATAAACGCACAAAAACAATAAAGGCCTTAGCGGCTAACTCACGAGACGATGGAATCTGCCAAGCAGAGAGAGGACGTTGCCATTGCTTGTCATTACTATCCTCGTAACACGCGAACGAGGGAGAAAACACCGAGGAGTAGCTGTTGCAAACGCCGCAAGAAGCACCAAGAGCTACTATCCAAAAACACCACCGCCGACAAGCTCCTGGGGCGAAGAATCAGACCCGACCCTTCAAACTAAACCTGTTTTTTTTTTCTTAGAGAGATATGAGAACTCGACTTGATTGATGGCTCAATCTAATCTGCTCTAAAAACTACAATTCCAGCTAAAAATATGGTCAAATCAATAATTAAGTTCTACAAACTCTCTCCTTACATAGATCTTAAGCTGTTTGAACGCAAAATTGCACAGGAACGGAGACCCAATTTGTAGAGCAGAGGTACGCAGAAGCAAAATTTTGCTCTTCAGACTTCCAAATCATTATACTGCCATGCGAGCTTAGATTCCTTTCATCTCTTGAAATGAAGATTGCCACAATCTCAAATTGATTGACAAAATAATGGATGACAGTAACTACAAGTGCAATCCTGTGCTTAGCCATTAGGCTTTAAGAGCAAGTCTAGTGGGGGATGGATAGTCATTTTCTATCCCCATATGCTTTTTTTTGAATCGTCAATTCATTCATCACAAGCCCATCGGGCAAACAGATTTCAGAATAGATACAAGAAAGAACCAAAGAAACCTAAACGTCGATCTCAAGCACCTATTGCCGAAGCAGGTCCTGCGATAATGCCGGTACATAAGAACCAATCTCGGTCTAGGTAACAGAGGATCTGAAGAGATCCACAGCTCAAACTCTAAACAATTAAGATTCGCTGAAATCTGAGGGCAAAACAACAGCAAAACAATTAAAAGCTAACGGGTCTCATGGACAAAACCACAATGGTCGCCGGCTTGAACAGGATGAGAATCGAACACCACCGGACCACGGCGACCGAATACCAGATTTCTTCTAGTCGAAACTGTTGCACCGCCCAAACAAACACCACCGGACCTCCACCAACCCCAACACCACCACCCAAACCCACCAGCCCCAAAACAGACATCTAGAGACACAAAAAACCACCACTACCGGCGCCGGGTTATTTGCCCACCACCGACACCCACCAGATCTGGAACTTCCAAACTGGTACAGAACCGGATGGGGGAAGCCCGCTGGTACAAAAGAAAAAATGGAAAAAAGCATAAGAAAAAAGAAAAAAAAACCATGCACCAACCGCACACCTTATTATGCTCGTAGCCGGACCAGGAGCAACAGATCTGGAGACGATGGAAGAGGAACAGGCCTGAGGAGCCACCATCTGCCGGCGGAGCCGGCCTGAGGAGCCCTCGCCGTCCCTAACGAGGATGGAAAAGGAGATGCAAATGATAAAACCTGGTCTCCAATGGAGGATGGAAAAGGAGATGCAAAATTACTTTGATGGATTCCATCTCCAAATGATTATAGCTAAAAATGCCACATCTTCAAACCCAATTGTAATTACCAGAAAATGGACAACCGGAGTTACCTCTATTCGCCGGAAAGTTGGCCGGAATCTGCAAATATTGCCGATTTATGCAATCTGTCTCTAGAATCTGCAAATGTTGGTGGTTTCTGCAATTTGTCACCGGAGAGAGAGAAAGAGGGAGAGATCTCGCCGGTGAGGGAGAGAGAGAGATCGACTAGTTTTCTTTCGTGGTGATTTTTAGGGTTTGGTGAAAGGGGGTCTGCTCTAATCCAGTGAGAGAGAGGTGGGGGAGAGATTTCGCCGGTGAGAGAAAGAGAGATCAGCTGTCAAATATGGGAGTTAGGGTTTGGATGTTAATTTTGAGTTTGAAGAGAGAGAGAGACGGACAAAATATAATGTTGATTTTTATCCAGTGTGACACATTGGGGAAACAATAATATGAGTCATATTTTACAATTAACTGGAGTAACTTTTAGTCTTTTAACAACTTTTTGATACTAAAATAACTATCCATTCCCTCTTGGATATGTCCGAAAAAGCAACCAATAATCCATGTGATCAAGTCCTGAACGAGCACAAAAATATATATTCCGATAAAACTTTGGCGCTGGAATCCCATTTTGCCATCTCCCAAGTAAATCGCATAGACGAACCCAGAACAAGAAGACACAAAGACATTCACTAATGCATCTCCTATGGTAGGTAGGTTATTTTCGCAGCCAATGCCAATAAATGGCTTGAAGGTCATTTTTCACTCCTCCAATGAAAAGCCATTTTAGCAAACCAAAAAATGGCTCATCCATTTTTGTGACCAAACTGGCCAAGGAAATAGTTGTTGCTATTTATGCCACATAAGCATTTGTGTGTTGCAACATTTTTTGTTTAAATTCCTATGAAATGATTCAAGTGATCCACCGGCTGTTATAGATTTGTACAAAAATGACTTTGGCACCATTGGAGGAACTTTACCAAATATTTGATAAAATACTACTATTATAACAAGCCAAAAAAATAGCTTTGACTTGAAAAAAAAAAGGCTCAAACCATTAGAGATGTTCTGACTGGATATTTCAAGCGTACATTGAAACATCTAGTACGTAGTTGCATTCACATATATAATGCACTAACATACGACTACTCATGCATTATCACTTTGTAGGCTATACAATAACTACTTATTATACGTTGTTGTGTGTATATAATGAGCGTAATATGTGAAAACCGAGTTCTTTAAAAAAAGAAGTACTTACGTGACTAATTAGGTTACAGTATTTTAAAAGAAATGTGATTAAGTGAATATCTCCGGTCTACGTTTTTAGAATACGAATATTGCACGGTATAATTTTAGGGGTTGAGTACTTCTCTTTAGAAATCGAATATTACCATAATGATCTACACATTTTTATTAGTTTATGTCCAATTTTTCATATTATTCGGAGATCGGAAAGCGAACACAATTAATCGAGTAGGTGCAACGTTTAGCCGAAACAAAAGGACACCGTACCAAGGTGTCAACTGACACTCCCCTTCCCCTTGGAGTCTTAATGTGCCATGTTGAGTGCCACTTATCTTTACCCGTTTCACTCATCTACATAATAAGAGGGAGAACGGTTTTTGAATCTTATCTTTCTATAAATCCTAATCATTGATTTGCTCCATAAATCTTACGGCTCTTCCTCTCTCTCTCAAACAATATTAATTGCACAATTACCACTAATTAAATCTCACATTGCGCTGTGCCTCGGGCAAATCCTAGTTTTAAGGCACGGGCAAACCCTAGTTTTGCAACAAAGGAGTTGAGTTTTTATGGAATTACAATCAGTAAAGTCTACGAAACACAAAATAAAAGAAGAAAATAGAAAACAGTAGAAGAAAGGGAAGAAAGGCAGTTCGAGCACCCCCTCCTCTGATTCAACCGACCTCCGACTTCCTTCCGCACGTGATGGAGCTATGGCCGCTGGCCCTTCCTATTTTATTTCCCTTTTCCCCAGCATCAAGCCGTGCAGTGGTAACTGCATGAACTAACCCGTTGCCGTGGTGCTCATGTGCGTGTATAGTTTATTGTGTATCGTGCGGGTGTGTGCGTGGGGGGATGGAATTTGTATGTCTGTTGTAGTATAGGTGTAGGTGTATGTGCTATTAGTAGTTATTGAATCATATTAGCCCAAATTAGTGATTCCCTGATCTAATTGAATGATTACTTAGATTAAAGTAGGAATGAAGTTGAGTTAAATCATTTCTAGGTAACTACCCAACTGTGTTGAATTTCAAAGTATCTGTACTTATGAAACTAGAGTTTGTACGTGTATTCATCAAAGCAAGTAACGACTATTTAACCATCGAGTCGTCTCTAAACCGAGAAAGGCCAACTCACAAACGGGAAGGCCTAAAAGTATTTCTATTATGTTATTCAACAAATAATGACACGAATTAATTGGCAAATAGGTCAAACTGAGACTTATGCAAGAGTGTGATCAAGTCTTTAGCGTTGCTCTCGAGAATTCAAAGGTGAGATACTCTACCTTAGTTATATTTCTTTTTTGAGCAAATTATGTTATGTGTTTCATATGCCGAAAGTTATGATATGTATACAAGTTATCAAGAAAGCATGATTTGATGAAATGATTTATGCAATGGAAATATGCTATGAACTCTTTATTCAAGACGACGATTTGATGAGAATGATTATGATTAAGAATGAATGATTCTATGAACACCTTGTCATCTAAAGGTGAAGTAGATGCATCCAGACAGCGGTGTCTCGGGTCTGGGGGACGGATTTTAAAGATACCATGACCAACGAAGGGGTTATAAGGGAGGAATGTTATTGTGACACCAACTGCCAGTGACTTGATCATTTCACATCACATGGGGTCGCTCCCCTATTCATGTTTAGCTATTGGATGCGCATCGTAAGATTATGTGATGATGATATGAATCCTCCTCGTATGAAGTTATGAGAAAGTTATGTCAAAGAAATTATGAATGTTATTTCCATGGTAAAACGTATAACTCTGGTACTGTATCTCACACGAGCTGTCGGCTTATGAAAATTAATTATTTTCCTACTGGTACTACCAAGTAGGAATGAGACGCTGCTGCTTGGGGGACATGTAAAGAAGGTGTTTAGTCAATGTTTTGAAAACTTCAAAGTTGGGAATGTAGACACCCTATTTTGGACTGTCCAGACCAGCTTACTTATGGTTTTTGTCTCCCTAATGATGATTACGGTCAAGAACATTCCAAAGTTGGTGGTGTGTTTGAGCTTTGAGCGTCCAGAACCTCGTTCAAAACCTTTATCAAGCCTTATCCAGACCCTTCAAGCCAGAACCAAATGGCCTCAGCTCAACCATACTCGCTTACGCCAGTACTTTTTGGCGTGCGCCGGTAAACTGCCACGTGTCGGTCATCGACCGTTGACTCAGTTATCACTGGCGCACGCAAGTCAAAACATGGCGCACGCCAGTCAAGCCCAGTCAAATCAACTTTATTCAGCCACATGGACGAGACTTTTGTGCCACCCTGACGTGGGCTACAGTCCCCCTGATGATTATACCGTCTAGGGCCGTTCCCCTTTCTCTCCTACACACCCCATCACCTAGTCCCATGCATTTAATGCATGGGAGGCTCCCTCCCTTAACCCAACCAGTCCTAACCCAACTGATTAGCCCCTCCTCCTCAGTCCATTCCCTCTATAAATACCCCCATTGCATTCATTTGCAAAGGGTTACCACCATTAAGAGTCTAACTCCATTTTCTCCTCTCTTTTGCTCTCTCTCTTCTCCTCCATTGAAAGAGAAAGAGGTGAAAGACTTCCACCCATCCACACTACCATTCAATCAAAATCCAACCTCCATCTTCAACCTCAAAACTCAAACCACCTTCAATCCTTACACCAAAGGTATACCACCTTTGTGTGACTTTCTGTTTTTGATCCCTGAGTGGAACTAGAAGGACCTAGGCTAGTAGTCAATATTAGTCCTAGCCTTCAACTGGCATAATGCAAAGATCGTGTGAAATGAGAGATGGCGCACGCCAGTAACGTAAAGCCGTACGCCAATTATGGCAGTATGTGCACCACTGGCGTGGGGATCATTGATCACTATTTCTTACTTGTATTTTGCTTTCATCACCTTATTGCATGCTAAAAACTAATCTTCCGCTCTTCTGTACTGTAGAACTGTTTAGCTGTAGCTCTCAACATGTGTTCTTTGTTTGATCTAGAAGGCCTTTGGGATCATTCTGGTCATGTTCCAGAGCCCAGATGATGCAAAGCCAAGCACGGGACTAAAGTGAAACTGGCGTACAGTCGTTTGGGACTGGCGTACGGTTGTCATATTAGGCTTCAGTGGCTGGCCCTTACATTTAGCTTAGCATTGGCCTCCTTTCATGTCCCCACACTGTTTTTGGGGTATTCTGTTATCTTTCGTGGCTTAAAGCCATTTTATCTGTTTGTAACTGTATATATTTTGCTCTGTCAACTGCGTGGTTTGTCCTGGGTGTGCGCTGGTCCTTTCCAGAGCCCAGAGGGTTGTAAACAAAGACTAAGGGTTCATGTTAAGTGGAGTACGCAGGTGACGAGGTGGCGTGCGCAGGTTGCGTTGGTATGCAGTGGCCTAGCCAGTGCATACTGAGGCGATATCTGCTCATGTCTCTTCAGAGCAGCGTACCCCAACTCATTCAAACTGCCCTCGGTGCTTGTTCTCAATCTATATTCATTATTGCAAGTAAATCACCATCCATAAACATTTTGTCACATAATTGCAATTTGTTATAGTTTTTAATCCCCATTAACTGTTCCCCCTCCCTAACTGGCTAAAAATGATTAATGAGAGAAAAATGCAAACATTTTATGAAATGCCTGAGTAGAGACCGATCTCTGGATTGGGCGAGAGGGGTGCCATAAAACCCTTCTCCTCTCGTAACCTGGCTCCCGAACCTCAGATATCGAAGGTGATGACGGACCAGTCTACGCCTTTTTCAAAAATTAAAAAAAACATAGTAAATGTTTTCGAATTCGGTTCCTTGGGTGTATACCGCGAAACCTGAGTGGCGACTCTGAATCGAAGCGTTTCGCCGCGCTTTTCAAAGAGGGCCGCACCCGATTTTAAAATAACAAAATCAAAAATTTTGGGGCGTGTGCCCACAGGGAATTGACTACTCCCTGTTTGGCGTAAGGTCACTTTATATAGTAAAGTTTTTAAATCTTTAATGCTCTGACAGTATTTTTATGTCAATTAAGCTTCTGCACGTTTAAATTTTTACAGTCTTTGCATATTTTGGACTAAGTAATGAGGCCTCGGGTGGAGGTTAGATTCACTAGCCGGTCACGATAATCCTATAATTTTAACAACGTTTGGGATAGAGTCATGACATAATACATTCATCTATTATGTGGAAGTGCGTGTGTAGGTATGAGTATGCGTATAGGTACAGTGGTGCTCACATGACATTTTCCGTCAAGAATTTGGATGAAAGTTAAAAATTGCTCCCAATTTAAAACAAATCAAAAGTTTAGCCTGCTCAGGGGTTCAATATGAAAAGGTTATCATACTGGGGGTCAAAGTGGAAAGCAAGATACTTAGGGAAATATATAGGGGTAAAATATGAATTTGCCCCTTAAACTCGGACAAATAATCGTCGTCGAACGCTACAGCAGCAGTCATCTGGACCACTTTCCGACGCCGGCGACTTCTTCCGACTTCGTTTGTTACCATCCGTTCAAAGGTAAAGGGTGCTTGTATTTGCTCCATTCACAGATATATTTTGCTGCTTTTCTAAATGGGTCGAACTTGATTTTCCTTTAGTTCAAAGGAAGTGCGCTCGTTGGTCGTATATATGTCTCCATGTCTTTGATTTTCCACCAAGCGGTTGATAGAATGCTCCAAGAGAAGTAGCTTCACTTTTCTTTTTTTTTGGCTGATGGATTTTTGAGCTGCCATTTTTTGGCACAGTTTGAGCCACCAATTTGCAAGAATTTAAGTGGGAAATTGTTATTGGGCGGTGAACTCGAGTCAGTTGCTTCAATTAAAAAAAGAGAGAGGAACTTTGGGATTGCCTATGTGGAATTGGTTTTTCAGCTTGAATAAGTAGTTGCTTATGATTATGTTTTGGATTTTTGGAAATTTTAGCAATCAATGTTTAAGGAGTTTTACATTGGAAATACGGTACTTGTGCTTAAATGGAATCGGACTTGAGTTGTTTAAGCTTTTTACGCGCTTCCACTTGTGTGAATGGCAGACTTATAGCCCAAGAATGAGCAAGAGACCACCACCGGATCCCATTGCTGTGCTAAGAGGCCACCGTGCTTCGGTCACCGATTCTTGTTTTCATCCATATGAGAACTTATTATTCACGGGGTAGAGAACCAATTTTCAACTTAATATGTAGTTTCAAGCGTTTGCATGGAATTACTTTGGAAATATTAAAGGGGTTACATTGCAGTGCTGCAGATGGTGAGCTGCGCATTTGGAATACTCTCCAGCATCGAACTCTATCATCGTCATGGTAACCATATCGAATTTTAGGTTGCTAAATTACCGGCTCTATTTGGTTGCAGTTTTCAGAGTCAACTTTTTGAAAACAGCTACCGGTAGAGCAATTATCTTCTGACTATGATTGACCCTTTATTAAGGGTCTAGCATCATGCACTCTTGTGTGAAATGTCTCAATAAATTGGTGACAGGGTGCATAGTGCGGCACATGGGATTATTTGTGTTGCAACTAGTCCTTCGATTGGAAGCAACAAAGTTATCAGGTGCCCTTCTCCCTTACTGCCTCATGAGTTTTTATATGTGAACATGAAGTTGTAAAATTCATGCTTTATGATAACCTTGGATAAATTTATCCTGTTGACTAAATTGTGATTCTGTTCAATACATGCAGCCAGGGCAGGGATGGTACTGTGAAATATTGGGATATTGTGGAAGGAAGTTTGTCCAGGTATTCAGCCATGTTTCAAGGTTTAACTGTTGAGATTGGTTATAGCAGTCCTTTATTTTTTTGTGAATCAGTCATCGATGTTGCTTACATGTATTGCTTAAGGTAGCTTTATTGTGGAAACAACTTTGGTATATTATGTTTGTGAAGTCAAGGAATCTATTTCATGAATGTGTGCGCAACTTACCATGCTTTTGTAAATGTTATTGCTCATGTTGTCAGACACAAGGACAGTGGGTACCTTCGATGCCATCTTTTTGCTCACTCATGTTGGTCATCCCCTTGACTCCCTTCTCATGTACTTAGTTTCCCATAACAATGTCCAGGTTGAGAGGTTGGATTACCTACTGTTATGATATCCTTTTTATGCAGAAAACTGCCGAATTCTAGAAGACATAGTGGAGGAGCATTCTTGCTTATCTGCTTATTAGGGAGTGAAAACTTCTCTGATGTTTGATAGAATTTATGGAAGAATATTGTGGTGGTTTGTCTTTCTATGGTTGGGTTTTTACGTTGGCCTCTCTATATGTGGTGTTTCCACTGATTGATTTGGAGAATAACTTGTTGGCTTCTCTATATGTGGTGTTTCCACTGATTGATTTGGAAAATAACTTTTGGTTTTCTAGGCTAGTTAGTCTTATGAATGTTTTTAACTTCTGTATTAAGAAACTGGCATTAAAGGCAATAATGTGTTTCAGTTGTTATCAAAGCGGAAAATTATAAGACTGAATTAAGTTAGGGTCCAGGAGATCTACTGCATGAATCGTATCCGATGGTTGTCATAAAACTTTCTTTCACTGTACCTGATTGACTTTCCTCAAACATGACTGTACTCTGTCTCTCCATAAGACAGTTTCCCACTGTTAGCTAAATCTTCGAAGGTGATGCTGCTTCATCAATGTCTATATACCTAATAAAATATCTAATAAAATATGTTTGTTGTGATACCCAGGACACCCTCACTTACACTCCATACAAATTCTTACCACTTTTGCAAGCTTTCTTTAGTGAAGAAGCCTTCTTCTTGTCTGAGGCAAGGTGAAGGGATTAAACAAGGCTATGATTCGGAGATTAGGGAAATTGCTAAGGCAGAGGCTTTGGATGACAGCTCAAGAATATCTCAAGGAAGTTCAGTGGAAAGCTCGAGTACACTAGAAGGTTTGTGCGTGGAGGCATTTCAAACAGTGAATGTTTTGAATATTATGCATCTACCTTCGATGACTGTTCTCTATGTTGATGCTTGAAGACAACTCTGTACTTTTCAGTTTTAACAGTAATTTGCCATGTTGAGTTTGTATCTGTTCTGTGGGCATTTGATTTGTCTTAGGCATCAACTTGTATATGATAATATATGTAGGCTTTCCTGGTTGCATAACTTGATATTCACTGTTGCGCCCATTTCCTGCCACCTTGGCTTTTGGGCCAATTGGTGACTGAACAAGTTATACGAGATTTGGTTTGTGAGGGTTCTTGGGTTTAGTTTCTATTTTGGCATTATTCTTCTTGTTTTGGACTGTATTTCCTTTTTTCATGTATTGATAGACAGCTAAGCACTTTGCTGGAGATTTTGGGTGCTTTATGCTGTGTTTGGTCTGCTTCTCAAAAAGAATTTTTCAGAAAATTCCCCCTAGATTCCCCTACTTCCAACATTTCTCTCTCTATCTCTCTCCACTTATTACCCCCACTATTGTTCCAAAAAAATTTCAAAAACCAATCCAATCAAGGCATTAATTAAGAATTGCTCCAATAAACTTGATTGGGGAATCAACCACTGAAAAATTATGCGTAGAAAATTACGATGCATCACCTTAGTGAATACTCATCACTGATATCAATTCCTTTATGATGTATGCTCAATATAAACAGGTGAATATGTATTCATGAGTTTTTTGCATTCATGAGTTTATTTTTGTCTTGGTGGTTTACTCCAAAATGTTAACATGCTTATTTTGGATTATTTTTCAAAAATTAGAATGATGAGCTCTTAGTTTGACTATATTTTACAGACATGTCTCTAATGTCGGATAAGAAAATGCTCTAAATGAGGAGCAAAACCAGGCTTTTTGTAGTTGAAGGATCTTCGTATTAAGCTTTTGGTAGTGAAATGCTATTGGGGAGTGCTGCAGTCCTTTCCCAAAAAGAGTTTTGCATATTCCTTTGTTGATCTTCATATGTTTTAATCTGTCTTGTTCCAAGATAATAGGGAGGATGAATCACAAATGTCTGTATTCGCAGATGTTCATGTCGAAGGACCAAAATATGTTGCAATGGCAGGGGAGCAGCCTTCCGAGGTTGATCTATAACTTATCGTGACGCCGTTGTTTCATTTTGTTGATCCTCTTGCTCATATGGTTTTATTGCATTAACATGCGATTGGTATGCAAAAGGTTGAGATATGGGATCTCAATACTGCAGAAAAAGTTGTACGATTACCACAAAATGGCTCTGGTGGCTCCCTAAATCAGTCAACAAAGGCAAGAGGTTAGTTACCCTGTCACTTTAGGTTTTCAAGAGAGATGCATTATTACACTTTGTCCACGTGTTGCTGGAGATACGAAGACACCCACCCTCACATGATATACCCGTACCAGAGTTCCCATAATATGACTGCTCATAACGTTTGAAATCTACCTACTTACCCTAAGGGTTATTCATGTTTTTCAGTACGAATCCTCTGATAAGTTAGAATGTGAAAGATGTTTTTTTAAGTTTATATTTTCTTGTTCGCAGGAATGTGCATGGCTGTCCAAGCTTTTTTACCATCCGAATCACAGGGGTTCCTGAGTGTCTTAACAGGGTTAGTTCTCATGGTTCAGTTAATGAGAAAAGTTGACTCTTTATCATCACAAATAATAAACTGTCAAATGTACGCATGCATTTTTGAAATTGCTGTTTGCGCTCATGTTGGATGGTTTATCAGCCATGAAATTGGGAGATTTAAAAAACACAAACATGGGCTAATTTTGTGATTGCTGTTGGCAACCCAGTCATTAGTGACTCTACTATTCAATTTTATCTCCTTGGAACTCAATGGGCTGCTTCCTCCACTCCATTTAGTGGGGTCCTTGATAACTAAAGAGTGCAGAAATTTGACATCCAGTCACTTCCGAATCATTTGAACAGTCTTTATATTCTTTGGTCTATCCCTATGTTGTCTTGAATTGCTATCCATTTCCCTAAAGTGCCGCATGCACTAAAATGCTTTTCCGAAGTCATGAATGTATCTGTGTTCCTTGATGACATAGTTTCGAGGATGGAAGCATGGTTTGGTGGGATTTGAGGAATCCTGCAGTTCCAGTTACTTCTGTTAAGTTTCATTCAGATCCAGGTGTGTGACCTAATATTTGGAAGACATCATGCACAGTTATTTTATTGAAAAGTTATTCGAATCTGGCGTGTGATAAATTGTGTATTCATGTGCAGTTCTAAGTCTATGTGTTGATGGGTCGTGCAGTGGAGGTATCTCTGGAGCTGCAGATGACAAAGTTGTGCTATTCAGTTTGGTTCAATCGACAGTAAGTCGTAACTTATTCTTGTTTGTGCTGTCATAGTTTCACTAATTTTTTGGAAAATGTTCATGTTGCACCACAGCACTTGGAGTTGGTCATAATACTTGAATTATAAGTGACAATAATTCCTTAAGCCATCATATGGTTCCTTCTAAAGCGATCCTCCTTGAAAAATAACGATGTGTTTGACGTTTTACCAATCTTAAGGTTAGGCCTTCATGTAGCAGCCTATTGATTTGCTCCCTTGACAGTTATGTACATGTTCTAACATCCTTTTTTAACTTGCACAAGTTAGATAATGCCTTCCTCAGTTTAGGAAATTCTTTTGCTTGTGCTTTTTCTTTTTCTTCTGGAATTGTATCTAACCAATCTGGAAGTTTGGGTTCAGAAGAAACTCTTTGCTAATTGCTAGTGATGATTATGTATTTTGATACGAAAAAGAGTTGCAGTCATACTTTTTACTTCTGATGTCAAGTGTTCTCATCGTCACGTTGCAATCATGTAGATTTTTTTGGAAACACTGTTAATAATATCACTATATCAGTCTCTGCAGGACTCGGTCCATGCAACAAGTAGCAATGCTGATTGAACGGATTTTGATGTATTGATGAGTTAATTGCTATCACAAGAATGAACCTGTTAAGTTACCAGTAGTCTCAAAAGCCCAAAAGCTTAAGCTGTTAGGTAATGGGCCAAACAATTTATATCAAGCTATCTAACAGAACCCACTTTCAGTTATTCTTTGTTGTGGTTTTGGTTCAATGTGTATATTCTTGTATATGTTTGCTACTTGCCCAAAGGAAGATTTCTTATTGTTGTTCTTTTCCGTGCCTACTATTTTGTATGTTGTTGGTTCACATAACAGATTATCACTTTTTTCTTGACACAGGGTTCTTGTGTGGTGAAGAAAGAAATTAGTTTGGAGAGACCAGGCATATCGGCGGCCTCAATTCGACCGGATTGCAAGATTGCTGCAACTGCTGGCTGGGATCATCGGTTAGTATTCCATATTTTTTAGTCTTTCACTTTTTTCCCCTTTTTTACAGTGCCTGTATGAAGCTCTGAAAATTCTTCTTGAAAATCATCTCAATTACTAGTTGACACTAATCATACTGAATTTCAGATAGCATGCACAAGGTTTCGTTACGAGGGAATCTTTACCAATAGTTTGTCTTATTATAGTGACGAGCGAATGCTATTATCTGCAGATAATTGCCATGTGGTTCAGGAAGAGGAAGTTTGAGAGATTTACAACTTCTTGATGAAAGCCGATCATCTTAGTTTGCCTACACACCTTCTAGAATAGACCTCTGAGAGTAGTGTATTAAGTGTTTTATTAGTGAAATTTTAAGCTTACATTGTTCTGAAATTCATGTAATCTTTATTCTCGCCCATCTAAGCAGATGCACAGAGATTCGCAGACAATAATGAAAAAAAAAATTGAACTTTGATTAGCTTTTGGTTGATGAAATAGAATGGTCCAGCTTTGGATTTAAACCTTGAGTACGACACAATTCACCATGGGGAAAAGATCCGTTGGATACTTTTTCCCATCTCTTTTTCGTTATCAAATGAAAGGAAAGTATTTCCGAAAACTTATAGGGTTTCAAACAAAGAACCGTACAAGTGTCTTTGTGACAACATGGAGGGCCAACTAAGTTACTGTTATCTTCGGCTTAGCTTATTAGTGTTATCTCAGATGATGATAATTCTATTTTTGAAGTTGAAGTTGAACAGAAGGTCTTTAGGAATACTAGGTGGTTTTTTTTGAATGGTTGAATCTACCTTCGATTTGGTGATGGGAAACATGAAACTCTCTTTTACATGGTATAAAGATCTTTTGAGAAGCTCTTAATTACAAAGATGTCGTGAGAAGTAAAAGAGCTGAACCATATAATCGACACAGATGTCTTAGCTCTTACTTCAATTCTATCATGGACTGTGTTGTGCAATGTCTTTCGTTGAATACTTTATGCTTGACTTGGTGGTTGGCATATCTGATGCATACAAGATGGCGAGATGGCAGTAACCAGTTCGAATGCTTTAGTAGTTCCCTAATGGATCTTTAGCAGGAAGAACATAGCTGGCGTACTTTTGAGCTTTTGATGAACCGTGTTAGATAAAGGAAATCTTACTGTTCCACTCTGGGCCGTCTTGTAATCTACTGTTACACAATACTCCCAAACCTTTTTAAGTTGTTTCATTATTGGCAGACCACTTTCAATGGCCAATTGTAAAGGGAAAACGCGGGGCTTATGGTGCAGTTTCTAATTATCTCAACGTGCTCCATTTAGTTGCATAAACGATGGCCATTTTGTACTTCCAGTATCTGATATCTCAACTGCACCTACACATTTTGACATCCTCGGACATTGAATAGAACTTTAGTGATTATTGGATTTAAAAAACATAAACATACTGTTTTAAGTCTTATATTACTCATCTTTCTGATGTAAAAGTTCAGCATCGATCTGTTTCTAGCCTGGAGCTCAGTAAGGTCATAATGTAAACAGTCACTAATCAGTATTGGTAACTGGTATTCGCCTTTTTTTATATGGTTTTAATTGATCCTTTTTTCCTCATCTGATGGCAGAGTAAGGGTGTATAATTATCGCAAAGGAAATGCGTTGGCTGTACTGAAGTATCACCATGCCACGGTATGGCACTATTCTATTTTGCTTGTAGTATATCTTCTTGTTTTTACTACTTGGAAACCATTCCATTGATGTATTAACATGGGATGGAAGTGCAGCATTGGCAGTTTTCTAGAAAAGAGATTAGCATAACTATATTAGACTGTGATCCTTCGCATATTTCTGTTATTTGTTTCCATCTCCACTGTATGCCATCCCTCAGCTGTAGAGCTGAACATTTGATTTTCTCATCTTTCTTTTTTCTTCCCCGTTAGCATATTGATTAAATTTTTGCAGTGCAACGCCGTTTCATTCTCACCTGATTGTAAATTAATGGCCTCTTCATCGGAAGACACTACTGTGGCGCTGTGGGAACTTTACCCTCCTTCAACGTCAACTTGAGCCAGTAAAGTATTCCCCTAATACAGTATGTGCAGTTTCAGGTAGTTCTGTATCTCTGTCACACTGCACAACATATAGCCTCCACTTGTTTTTAGTATTCTGGGTAACTAGAAAGTATCTTTCATTTCCCATTTAAGTTGCTGTAAGTGTTAAGAGGACGACTGCATGCAGATTGCTACTATCATTTTAGGCCAAGGTTGTAGTTCCTATCATATGCATATGTAAAACAGATTTCATTGTGCTTTATGAGAAATTTTTAAGCAGTCCTTTGGGTTTCATAGCACGTGAATAAAAGCACTTGTGCCGTTGTTTTTTATCGGTTGGGCCCTATCCAGTCGGCTATACAACTGTTATGACTGTAGTAAGAGGTCCCTCCCTTGAGGCAGTGGTCCTTCTAATCTATGATGCGTAGCTTTTGTACTCCCTCCTCCATCCCAGTAGGTCACTGTTTTGTTTTGTTGGCACCACTTCAGTTGGTGGTGTGGTTAACGTGCATTTTTTCTCCTTCCTCTTTTGGAGACTTCAGTGTACCTTTAGTCACCTAAAATGCCGAAAATGTCCTTGGTTGCACTATGGAAGGGTGAATTTACCCCTATGATGGCTCTTATAGCTTGCAATCTTCATTCCCCTCCCCTCCTCCTCGAGTTATTCCTCAGTGGTCCTTTTAATCTATGATGCGTAGCTTTCGTACTCCCTCCTCCATCCCTGTAGGTCACTGTTTTGTTTTGTTGGTACCACTTCAGTTGGTGGTGTGGTTAACATGCATTTTTTCTCCTTCCTCTTTTGGAGACTTCAGTGTACCTTTAGTCACCTAAAATGCCGAAAATGTCCTTGGTTGCACTATGGAAGGGTGAATTTACCCCTATGATGGCTCTTATAGCTTGCAATCTTCATTCCCCTCCCCTCCTCCTCGAGTTATTCCTCTTTTATACGAGATGTAGTATCGTATCCAAAATCTATCTCCGCCGGTCATCTGGAAACTGACTCTGGTCTTTGTGTTCGCGATTTCTCCATTTCTCCTAAGCTGGGGTAAGAGCTTGGTGTTGGGATATTGGTTTGGTTGGGTTAAAAGGGTGTGTTGAAAGGATTCACTGGACCACATGGTCCACACAAAGGGCGTCGGTTGTTAGATTGGACCCAATGGATAGATTCCTTTAGGGAGGCCTTTCTAAAGTCCCAACCACTCATTGAAGGATTCATCTGGCTGTCGATCTTTTCCTTGGTCCCCAATCCTACAAGGAATTATGCAATATGAAAAAAAAAAATTATATAACTGGGATGATCTCATTTGTCAAGAAGAAAAAAAAAAGATCCCGAAACACTGTATGGTTGTGTGTTGGCTCAATTTCTGAGAATGTGTCCGTTTTGATAGGCGAAAAGAGGGCTAGAAATGCATATGTAGTCATACTACGAGCAAGAACACAATCGTTTGAGTTTGATTTGATTTGATTTTTTCTCTGAAAGACAATCAATTCTACCATTACCCATGTTCCTTTTGATATAGGGTATTATCGTTTTGCCTTCAGAAACACGTACCCCTTCTTTAAGATAATCCTTTATTTGACAAAATTAATCTTACGTTAGTCTTGTACTATAATTGTCATAAATTATTTGTACACTTGCGTTGACGATAATGTCAACATACGAGTTACTAATTTCCGCGCAAATGACGATGTAGGGTAGTAACACAAAAATAACCCTATGAAAGGGGGAAAAAAAAGAACGTGTTTCAGGACATTAACTTCGAGTTTGGCCCCGACGAAGTTTTTCTTTGGAGTTGTACTTGGATCATTTCGATAATTGTGTAAATGGAGATGTATCGTCTTCCGTTTTTTCACGTCCACTTTGATAATCTAAATTCTTCATTTTTTTAGATCTTATTGATAACAGGAATTATGTAAAAAATCGCGCCTACCGGTTGTTAACCAACCCTCAGTAAATTCGTCCCAACTCCCAATTTCTTAATGAGCCTGTAGTAGGCCGAATCAAATGGCTCGGGCCACGTGTCTGGCAAATACTGACCGAGGCTATGCCGAAGGAAGTCCCAGTACCCTTGGAGCCCAGGCTCGGCAATTTCCGGAGCTCAGGGAAGGGACCCACCTTACCTACCCGACGCCCCGGCAATTTTCGGAGCTCAGGGAAGGGACCCACCTTACCTACCCGACGCCCCGGCCAAGAAGAGAGTTCTCCGGCTCTGCTAAAGTCAATAACCTAGATCAATGACTTCATCTCCTCCTCCCCCCTTCAAGCCGCCCGCACTTAGGCTCGACCGAAGATGAGGCTCGGCCCACTTCAGTACCACGCTCCACCCCACACGCCGAAGCAATTATGCCAAAAGATAATGATTGGCGCACATGGAGGTGCAAGCTCACACCAGAAACGGTTACCAGATCTTATCGGTGACGTCACAATGATGTTAGCCGACCCGTGCAAAGCACATGACCGTACTTGGAGAGTAAGCCAAACAGACTCTATAAATACCAAGCAAAGTAGCCCTAAAGAGGTACATGCTTCTCCACCCCTAAAACCGTAGTCTCTTGCTTTACTCTCTACACATTCTCATCCTCTAGCCGGAGGCCTTTGCCGGGCAAATCCCGGCCAAGTTTTAGTCGTGCGTTCACTGTGCATGATAGAACAGGAAGGCTAGGCGACTCACGAATCACTTGAAAAGGAGCTCAGACCAAGGATCAACGGGCCACGCAGTGCCCATATTTTCCAGTGGAGAAAAGGCCAATTGTTGCTAATGAACAAACAGTTCCTTCGATTCTGACGGATGCACCAATTAAGAGAGTGAAATGGACTAGTACCTTATCACTTGAAAGCCACTTCTTATCTCTTCTTGTTTAGTCCAATTCAAGCTTAGCTGGTTCGACTTCTTGTTTCTTTTCCTTTTCTATACTGCATTAATGCACCAATGGAAGGTTCCTCTCTCTCTCTCTCTCTCTCTCTCTAGGCTATTACGGGAACCTAGAGGCTGGGTCTAGTGGTTAAAACTTGGATTCAGAAGTTTATGTTTTCTTAAGCTCAAGACTTTCCATGGATCTACTCTTTTGGGTGAGTTTATATGTGATTGTGCCGTCCCAACTTTAAAAGGACCTCTACTACACGACAGTGGAATTGGTCCTACAGAAGTTAGTTGATGTGTGTGTAAGCTAATCGAAGTTATTAGAATTAGGTTATTTACTTATGGAAAATTTGGGCGTCAACCCTTTATGCAATTACTGACCATAGTCCATAAATGAACATTTGATCACTTATTATATTTTCAAACCCTAATCATTGTGGAAGAGTGATCCAGGAGGTGCACCAAAAAGGTTTTGGGGTCCCCCATCTCGCTCTTGGTTTATGACGTGGGAACAAATATATTTATATTAGGGGTGACAAATTGAATCCAAACTCATTAATAAATCCAAACCAATTCACTAAAAAATTAACCCAACCCATAGTAGTTGGGTTGGAATGAGACCCAACTCATCTAACCTATTTATTAATCGGGTCTCATTTGAGTTTCAATTAAATCAACTTAAATGACTCAATGAGTCATGAACCTAACCCATTAAAGAAAACTTCTTCCCGCCTTCTGCACTTGTGTGGAATCTGGTAGACGCAACTTCTTCCCGCCGCTTTTTTTTTATTGGGAAATTGAGGTGTTATAAATGATTGTTGGTTTTAAGTTTTAACGTGTTGGAAGCGAGTTTTGTTTTGTTTTTATTTATTAGAGTATGTGCTTAAAAACAAAGACTGTACGATGAACTTTAATTAGGACCCGAGCATTCACACAAATTCTACACAGATCGTAATGTGATGATCTGATTCGTTCATTAAGTTTAAAATATTTTTCGAGTGCTTCCGGGAAAAATCAGCTCAATCCAATAATTGTAAGTTTTCGAATTAATCTTCTAGCTTCTCATTTAGATTTTTGGGTCTAAAATATATTCTAACAAATACGAAACTAACACTTAGGTAGGGCTAAGCCCATGAGATTTCTCTTTTGAGACGAATCAATAAGTCAAAAAAAAGTGATGCAAAAATTAACAAATGTGAAAAAAATTACGAAGAAGTAAAATTGACTTTTTAATCCAAAACTAGCCTGAGTCTTTTGAGTTTTGGACTGTTTGGGTACGATTGTCTACGCTAATCCCTCATAGACGTGTGATAAACGTGGTGAGAGATGGTTTAAAAAAACCAATTTAACCTTTTGTGTAAGAACACACGAAAAATTGACTCCATTTTGAGACTTTTCTAGGTTAGGATATTCTTTACATACATTATCATTTTTAAGCGATGTGAAGAGTGAAAAAAAACACACATTTAATTTGGTCATTTTAATACTTAGTATATAGGGATAATATGGTAATTTTAGTAGACATGGGTATTTTAGTCATTTATATGTATAGGGGTAATATGGTCATTTTAGTGCACATGAATATTTTAGTCATTTTTAAAATTTTAATATATATGTAATTGGGTTAATGGGCGGGTCGGATTTTATTTTAGATAAATGGGTCGGGTAGGGTATGGATAATTAGCTCAAAACTAATGGGTTAAAAATGGGTCAATGACTCATTAAAGATCCAACCCATTTATAACTTGCCTAATTTGACCCAAATTCACCCATTTGACACCCCTAATTCATATGAACTAGCTAGCTTCACAAGAGTTGATAGCTAGTACCTATGAAGTTTCGAACGAACACGATACTTGAGAGAGCTGACCATTATATATACTCCCTCCATCCCAGTTTATTTGTCTAATTTCGACATACGTGTCTTTTAAAAAATTATTTATATCTCACAATCTATAATGTTTTACATAATTTCGAAAATATCATATTTTAGATCTAAATAAGATCTATCAAACAAGATCTATATTGCATATAAAAAACATTATAAATTAAAACATATAGACAATTTTGTAAGAGGTCCCAAATAGTGAAAATTGACAAATAAATCGGGACGGAGAGAGTATATATCTTCCACAATTTGGATTGTTTGACAGTAGAGTTGAGGAATATATGCAATTCAGTTGATGCCGATCGAGGGGAAGACGGTACCCAGAACCTCGAAAAGAAATCTAGGTAGAGCATATATATCAATCAAATCTTGAAAATGATCAAGACCGAAAATGATATACTTGGATTCTTGGAAGTGCGTAGTTTTGTCAAAATTGGCTGATCAGCTGCATGTGAGCTGCTTCAAGCTCTTAATTAGGAGAATCAAACAAGGAATTAACTTTGTATCACTCATTCAAGGGAATAATAGGTCATGTTCACAAGCTGCAAATGGGTACGTACCGCGTGAATCATTTGGAGTTTTCTTCGTGCATGTGAAAAGAATATATATATATATATATATCATTCGCTCACTAAAGTTCGATTTCGATTTCGAGATCAGATCGATGAATTTGCTCAACCGCGTTATTTCTAGTCTTATTATTTGCTTGTAATTCGTCGTGTAGGAAAAGTAAGAAACTCTCTAAGAGCATTTTCACATTAAAGGGATCTCGGGCACACCGGCAAAAAACCAACTCAAGGACCAATCCAAAAAGAACGGTAATAAGCCAACCAAGATGCCACAAGCAAAGTGAAAGCCTCACATGCACTTGCTAAAATACCCTACAACATACACCCTAAACAAGCTAAAGCCCCAAGGAAACCAAAGAAATGCCAAGAGAAACAAACCTAAACACCGCTTAACCCCGGAATTAAAATTCCAAAGAAAGGGAGGCTCTCCTTCCTCAAGCTCATCATCTTCCTCCAAAAAATCATATTCATCCATATCATCAAGAGCATTGATCTCTCGTGGCCTCCTCCATTTCTCCAAATTAAAGTTCCTTCCCCATCTAAATTTAATGTCCAAAATTTCCCCCATGTACATCGCCAATCGCGCATTCTTGAAAACAGAGTTTCTGTTTTGAATGGCCTGGGAT
Organism: Rhododendron ovatum; assembly: GCA_019656835.1. Taxonomy (NCBI): domain Eukaryota; kingdom Viridiplantae; phylum Streptophyta; class Magnoliopsida; order Ericales; family Ericaceae; genus Rhododendron; species Rhododendron ovatum. Next base: position 19,564,818 of record CM033795.1, on the reverse strand, counting down.
GAAATGGAAGTAGAAAACACCTTTAATTCTAGCATTTTTTTTTTTTTTTTTTGACAATGGCCGCCTTGATCCCAAACTCGAAGATAAGCTTCTTCTTCCTAATCTTTCTTTTTGGCCCTATATATTAATTCAATCTCTTTTCCAATTGAAGAATAGAATCTTTTTTCTCCTTAACAGGAGGCCTCGAATCCATAGGACCCAAAATTCTTCTGAACATGGTTACTGGACTTGAAATTTAAGGGCTCTCAGCAGTCAGCAGGGATAGAAAAAAAATCATATTTTCATCCTCCTTTTGATCATCCTCCAACAATACATTGTAACAAATCTAAAGCAAATCCAAAAATCACTGCTGCTCTGATATATATAAGTCCTAATATCAATGCCAGTAAATCTGTCCACACAGATTTTTCACAAACAAATCGTGCACAGATCGGGATGTGGGGCCCACTATGGGTCCCACACAAAATGATCCAAGCCGTTCATTAAATTTAAAATATGTTTTCAAGTGCCTTTTCCAGAAATTAGCTCAATCTGCTACCTATAAGTGTTCGATCCAATCATCTAACTTTTCATTCAAGTTTTAAGATCCTAAAAACTGAAAAAAAAAGTTGGATGGTTGGTTCGAGCATTTATAGGTAGCAGATTGAGCTAATTTGCCACAGGGGACCATCAAACCATGTTTTGAATTTAATGAATGGCTCGGATCATTTGTGTGAGACCCGTAGTGGGCCCTACATCCCAATCTGTGCAAGATCTGTGCATAAAAAATCTGTCATTAGTACTACTGTATCAATGCTTAGGTAAAATGTATTGCACTATAATTTTAGAGATTTTTATTTTGGGCTATACAAATTAAAACAAATCCAATACGTACATCACACAGCAGGCTAGCCATGACTAACTGAAAAGTGAGAGATGACTAGCTAGCTTTAATTTTTTTTGTTTTTCATAACAGGATGTCTGAACCAGCTTGTACGCACCTTGACTAACTTCGGGGTCCTGAAGTTAACTAGATGTCTGAACCAACTTGTACGCACTTTGACTAACTTCGGGACCCTGAAGTTAACTAGGTAAACCTCCAGCGACCCTAATGTTTAGAAAAGGCATGTTTAGCCTTCTTGGGAGGCAAACTTTTCGGTTGCTTTCTTAAGCCAAACTTGACCAAATCACTTGGAGTTGAGATGCTTAGCTTCAGTTACAAACCATGGCGATTCTGCCCAGTGTTTTTTACTCTTTGCAGGTTTTAAGCATCGCAGGCACCGAAAGAAATTTGACCAGCTTTTTCGTTACCTGCACAAATTAAAGAGGAATATTTCCCACCAGAAGGAAATTCCCGTATTCTTGACGAACAAGTTTTTAACAATAAAGAAACCCAAGATGATTCAGCTCTACAAAAGTTGTAAAAATCGGCCAAGCGGCCGGTCACGAACTAACACTTGGCTGATCAAATGTAAAATGTCCAACGTACTTAAAAAACCCGTTAAATAATATCTCAGATTCGAAACGTCATAGGTGCAATCAATTTTTGTAAGGCCAATTTCCTGATATCAAAGAAGTGCAATTTCTTAATTTGTGTTGATAGCATTCCCCAGCTTTAATTTGACTCCCTATTAGTGGACGGTGGGAATTGATTCCCAGGAATTAGTCAAGGTGCATGTAAATTGGCTCGAACATCGATCCAAAGTTTTTAAAAAAATGATCAACTATAGATTTCGGTGTTTCGCTAAAATTTAAGAGACTGCAATGACATATATAAATATGACAACACACGACACGAACAAAATCCAAAACACGCTTGGACGGCTCGGATGCGCGTTTGGTGGTACCCAATTTGCACCCAAAAAAAGGAGTCAAATTCAGGACACAAGATATGGGTCCCTACCAGCTGTCTTGGGTGTTTAATTGGTGCGTTTTTGCTACTTCAACACATTTACTAGGTGTAAGGTCAACAACCTACAGTACTATATTTCAGTAGTTACTAGCTGAGCATTTTAGGTTAAAGCATTTAAACTTTGTATGTACAAGTTTTGGGGTTTAGTTCCTATCCAGTTTTTTTACTATCCAGTTTTTTTACGGTTCAGTCCGGTCCAATTTTGGGACGTTATGGGCTCATTTCAGGCCTACAACAATGATGGGAATCGTTCATTTTGTAGAGCTCGTCGAATATGTCATCCATGCCAAAAATTAGCTTGATCGAACATCAATAGGTACATGAACAAAATAGATTTGTACATGAAAAAAATGGGCAATTATTAATTTCAACTTAATTTTTGTCATCTCTTTTTTCTTGTACAAATCTGTTTCGTCTATGTACCTATTAATGTTTGATCAAGCCAATTTTTGGCATGGATGACATATTCGACGAGCTCTACAAAATGAACAATTCCGATCATTGTTGTGTGCCCGGGATGGGCCCAAAACTGAACCGGAGTGAATCGTAAAAAAACTGAACAGGAACTGAACCCCAAGTTTTGACGGGGAAGTTTGTACAAGTTTCGAAATTTAAACTTTTGTAGCCCTGCAGTCAAATCGTGAGTTAATTTCTTCTTCTTCTATGCAAAAATCAGTAGCATTGCAAAAATTGTTAAAATTAGCAGTTCGGAAAATGAGCTGAACTCTTGACCTCTTCACTCCTGCCACCAAAGTAGTGCTGATGCCGTTTGGCCAAAGACTTCTCCGTTATCATGGGTTAATTTAAAAGGAAGCAAGACCCAGCTCTCTAGCTGGTACTCCATCGACTCCATTCTACAGTACTATATATAATGATCAAAATAATACACCTGGCCTGCAAGGACATTATTGATTTCCTGATTCATGGGGACCCCCTTTTCTTCCTCAGTTACGATAACTCCTGCTCCACAAATACTTTCTACTCATTGAATGTGAATTTCGTACCTACACGTGCATTCGGATTCAGAAGCTGCCGTATCTGTTGCTCAATGTAATAACAGCTTCTTCCATTTTTCCATTGGTTTCAACTAATTTTCTCTAATCACTGGACGGCATGGCGTAATTCCTTACATATATGCATTGCTCTAGTGACGGCTCTATACTGGAATTTTTTCTCGAGTCCTAGCAGAAGGTGACGCGAAACGGGCGTTCAAGCTCTCGACTGTGGCACTACATGTATATATGCAGATTGCGATACAATTATTCAGGATTACATCCGACTCGCATCCCAATTTTCACTTTCTTTGTTTTTGGTGTAAAGTGAAACAGTACGTACTAACAAGATGACCCGTATATTGGCGTGGTAGGATGACATATCGGAGGGGTGATTTTCCCGTTGGGGTTGTATTCCCTAGGCCCTAGCACTGTCTGAGGTTAGGGCCTTCGGTTCCTCTTTGTCCTAGTAATATAAGCTCTCTTCTTTTCAGGAGGAAAAAAAAAAAAAACCGGTCGATCTCTACCAAGATTATTTACATATTCATAGCATGGAAAAGGTGTTGATATTCATCTCCGCGTTTGAGAATCAAATTATGCCCAAGCCAGCAGAAGTGCTTAAATTAAGCTAATCTTCAGAAAATTTCACCAAATTACCTTAATCTCTTACTAATATGCTTTTATTTAGTGTGAAATACATTATGTATATGCATATCACTAATCAGTCAAACAAACCCAATGAGATGTACTAAAACGAGTGCAAAAGTTATTTTCCCATTCTCACAAACATGGCATTGTGCAATATTTTACAATATTACACCATATATGTACCTGTATATATACACCCACAAGACATTGCTCGTCTAGTTGCGTGTGTTAAATTGGTAAACATCTTCAAAAACCCACTCGAGAATTAAACATTAACCCATGAGTACCCAAAATCATTTTCTTTCCCTCTGTCTCTTCCTGCTAACATTTATGGCCGCAGGTCCACTATATCGGACCTTGTCCCAGGCCGTCAGAGGCGACAACTGGGCCCTACTAAGGCCCAACATTGGCATCTCTGCCATGCACATGCAACTCCTCAACAACGACCGGGTCGTAATCTTCGACCGAACCAGCACCGGAAGATCCAACATATCTTTACCCAGCGGGAAATGTCGGGTCAACCCACACGACGCCGCATTGACGACTGATTGCACTGCCCACTCCGTTGAATACGACGTCTCATCAAATAGTGTTCGTCCACTCAAAGTCCTCACCGACGTATGGTGCTCCTCCGGGGCTCTAATGCCTGACGGCCGTCTGATCCAGACGGGTGGGTTCAACGACGGCGATCATGCGGTCAGGATCTTCCGTCCATGTAATGGGTCTGATTGGGAAGAAATCAAATTTGGTTTGACTCATACAAGATGGTACGCCACCAATCAGATACTGCCAGATGGACGGCAGATTATAATAGGCGGCCGCAGGCAATTTAATTACGAGTTTTACCCCAAGACGGGGGCTACGATATCTTATAATTTACCCTTCCTGTTATATACCAAGGACCAAAAAGAAGTGGAAAATAACTTATACCCATTTGTTTTCCTAAACATAGATGGGAATTTGTTTATTTTTGCGAATAATCGAGCGATTTTGTTCAATTATTTAAACGACGTCGTTGTGAAACAGTACCCGCAAATACCGGACGGGAACCCGAGGAATTACCCGAGCACTGGATCTGCTGCACTGCTTCCTTTGAAACTAATGCAAGGAAAGGCATTTGGTGGAGCTGAGGTTCTGGTGTGCGGGGGTGCACCGAAAGGATCGTACATCAGCGCGACGAACTACAGAAAATTCATCGGAGCCTTGAACACTTGCGGGAGGTTGAAAATAACCGACCCGTCACCCGATTGGGTCATGGAGACCATGCCTACGGCTCGGGTCATGGGCGACATGCTGTTACTTCCAAATGGCAATGTTTTGATTATCAACGGCGGGTCAGCAGGGACTGCGGGTTGGGAACTTGCTAGGAACCCGGTTTTAAACCCGGTTGTTTACCGACCCAAGAACCCAATTGGGTCTCGGTTTGAAAGTCAGAACCCAAGTTCCACGCCCCGCATGTACCATTCTGCAGTGGCTTTGCTACGCGACGGTCGGGTTCTAGTTGGTGGTAGCAATCCCAATAGGCTTTATGAATTTACAGGAGTCTTATTTCCAACAGAATTAAGTTTGGAGGCTTTCTCGCCATCGTACTTGAATCTAGAATATGCAAATTTGCGTCCGAAGATTATTCTACCCGTTTCTCAAACCAAGATCGGGTACAACCAACGAATAACGGTGCAGTTCAAAATCACGGGTACGATCAATCAGAATGTGGTCTCGGTAACGATGGTTGCACCCTCGTTCAACACACATTCATTTGCCATGAACCAAAGGCTGCTAGTGTTGGGTGCAGGGAATGTGACTACAGTAGGAGTGTCAAGCTATGAAATGGGGGTGATGACTCCTGGTTCGGGTATTCTTGCACCATCCGGATTCTACATGCTTTTTGTGGTCCATCAAGAAATACCCAGTCTGGGTATTTGGGTCAATATCCATTGACATCTCTCTACTGGTTCAACTATGCCCTTGGGTCATGCATGGATCATTATTTTTTAATTTATGTTAATCTTTCCAAAACATGATCTAAGAAGAGGAGGTTTTGGCTCTTTTTTATTTTTACAGATTTTCCTTGCTTCTTGCAAGGATTTCATTGAATGAATTTTTCACATGGTAAAGGGTTAAAGGGAAATTACTAGTGTGAGAATGAAATGTGGGTGGTCTTTGCCCCTTTTTTTTCCCCTTAGAATGTAGCTATGTGACGGATTGCCATAATTTGACCAAAACTAAAAGAAAGGTTTGCTAACAATGAGAAAAATACTTAAAAAACAAGGTTTTTAATTTTATTTTAAGAAGATCGTTGTCATTGATATAAAAGAAGATTTGATGATCGAATTACAGAGATACAATACACTGAAAAACATAGAGGGGCATACACTCGACTCAAACTAATAACTACGTAAACAATCCCGGAAAGACAACTAAAGCACACTCAACAACGACAGATACGATTATCTACACAGTTGTGACTGTTCGTAAATCTTTATGGGCAAGTTGTCATTTTTGATCATTACTATCCCCACAACAAACGATCTTGGATACATCCCCGAAAAGGCCAATCGCAACCGCCTAAAGACCTCCACCAATGGATAACAATTTAGGACGCATCCAGCGCGTGAGAAGGTACGACAGCTCACGCGGCTACGGCAACCACAGATTTCTACTTCCGAGAACCAAATCCACAACCAAAACAAGAGAACTTATTCACACACCATCACCACCCACCGGATTTGGGGAAATCAGACCAATATAGTCATCGAACTAGAAAGATCAGCCGGGAGAAAACCGAACAGAATAGCCGGAATAGAAAAAACAGAACCCTAACCCAGCCTCATCTTTGTTACCTCACCACCGGCCTCAATCTACCAGATCTAGGAAGCCAATGAGGAGACAAACCAAACTAGGTACACCCACTACTGGCCGGAGACCCAATTGCCGCTTAGCAACACTTGGACAACACCAAAACGGAGCATAGACCTAGCGGAGGGAGGAGGGAAAGACCAAAATGGCCCTTCCGTACACGTGCATGTTTGTAGATACACTATTTGATCAATTTTGTCCCAAGAGAGTACCATGTTTTTGTTCAAGTTATAAATTTGTTTCAAAGTTATACAGGTAGATATTTGATCAGTATAATTTTTGATATGGTTAATATTCTCGATGAGTTATAGAAACAAATGGTTTTGCTCCCGGCCTAAAAATATCCAAAAACAACAATAGTACTACTACACACAAACACTTACACACCGGACCACCCTTATTGTGAGTGAGTGTGTGTGTGTCGGTTTGGGAACCGGAGGTGGTGTAGTGCACCCCGGTATACTGGACGTGTAGTGCAAAACACGGACCGTTGATGTCATTAACAAACAGTTGCGATGTATTTTTAATCTTTGACCGATAATAAATATATTTTACCAGTAAAAAATTACTACTATTTTTAATTTGGATCGTTTATTGATGAGATCGACAGCTGTGTGCCGCCCTTCACAGGCACTACAGCACCCCGGATCCAATTGTGTGCGGTCCTAAACTTATTGTTGCTCCAAAAAAAAACACCCAACTTATTGTCATATCGCAAAGGAGTGAGAAAATTAATGCAAATACAACCGAGCTATCGAATTCTCTTCCTCTCTCACCACATTGGGACACAACAGCTGTACGTAACAAGACTACACATTTATACCAGGGGAAAAGAGCTTCTATATCTTAACGTTTTAGAATCAAGGTGTTTTTTTTTTTTTTTTTAAAGTCACCAAAGGAGGTTGAAACTGATATTCTCTCTTGATAAATCCTAGTCAATCCATTCTTGATTCCTCCGATCTTAAATGTAAGTCTCACTGAATTTGGTCAATCTCTCGCTGTCAAGAGACTCAAAACTAACATGAAAATTGATTGTCCAAATAAAGAAAACAAGTTCAGACTGGGAAGACATACAATTGCGTAACTTAATTTGTTGCACTAAACACAAAGTAAATTCCTTAACCTGAAACCAATTTTTTGTAGTGGTCAACGCCCGTGCAAACAGAAGGGTAGAGTACCTCGGTGGGCTTGACTTAAATTTTATCGTCATGATCTCAATCGTTCATTTTGAAAATTGCCACATTTATTCCACGAATCAAGTTACCGGAAAAACGTGAAAAATACCACGTGTATGTAACAACTGGTTTTCTGAACCATATTGCCCGTCCATTTTTCGTAATAGTAATAAATACGGTCCAATATTGTCTGATCAAGTGGCTAATAGTATCCGATGATTGAAAAGTGATGGAGTGAATAGATCTGTCATTTTACTATGCCTGACCTCTAGATACCTTCTTTTTTTTTTTTTTTAAGGGAGGAACAACTTTACAGACAAACTACTAAATTGACCAAACTATACAACCCAAACCCCCGGAGAAGCTAGCACGGTGACACTAGTCACGGCTCCCCCACTTACTTTATGGTACTCACCCGATGAAAAATCGAACCCCAAATCTTAAGAAATACTCCCAAAACCTGGACATCTATCCGAACCGCCGGAAGATGTGACCTTTATATACTTGCTGCTCTATAAATAGGATCATCCTAACGAGCTTTGAGAAAACATGTTGTAATAGAATTATTTACTACATCTCCCAGACCATATTTAAAGCAGACCGACAGTATCCCCAACCTCCTTTCCTTCACCATACAAAATCCAAAAATAAATCCACCCAAATCTACCTTTAAACATACACACACAAACCCATGACCCAAAATCGGTTCCTTTCCCTCTCTCTCTTCCTTCTAACATTCCTCACCGCCGGCCCGCTATGCCGGACCCTGACCGATGCCGCCGGGGGCGGCAACTGGGCCATGCTAAAGCCCAGCATCGGCATCTCAGCCATGCACATGCAACTCCTCAACAACGACAAGGTCGTAATCTTCGACCGGACTGACTTCGGCCGGTCCAACATATCCTTGCCCAACGGGAAATGCCGTGTCGACCCGAACGACACGGCATTGACAAACGACTGCACTGCCCACTCGGTCGAGTACAACGTCGCGACGAACGGTATTCGCGCGCTCACCGTCCTCACCGACGTGTGGTGCTCCTCCGGAGCACTAACGCCGGACGGCCGTCTGATCCAGACGGGTGGGTTCAACGACGGCGATCATGTGGTCAGGATTTTCCGGCCGTGTAGTGGGTGTGACTGGGAAGAAATAAACTCTGGTTTGACTAACAGAAGATGGTATGCCACCAATCAGATTCTACCAGACGGACGGCAGATTATTATAGGCGGCCGCAGGCAATTTAATTACGAGTTTTACCCGAAAACTTCGGCTACCGTAGCATATAATTTACCCTTTTTGGTCGAGACCAATGACCCACAAGAAGAAAATAATTTGTACCCATTCGTGTTTCTGAACACGGATGGGAATTTGTTTATTTTCGCGAATAATCGAGCAATTTTGTTCGATTATTTGAAGGCTGTGGTGGTGAAGAAGTACCCGCAAATGCCCGATGGGAACCCGAGGAGTTACCCGTGCACCGGATCCGCCGTCCTGCTTCCCTTGGAATTGTTTCAAGGAAATGCAGCTGGAGGAGCTGAGGTCCTGGTGTGCGGGGGTGCACCGAAAGGAACGTACAGCGCGTCGAAGAAGGGGACCTTCGTCGGGGCCTTGAACACGTGCGGGAGGATCAAAATAACCGACCCGAACCCCCAATGGGTCATGGAGAACATGCCCACGGCTCGGGTCATGGGGGACATGGTTATGCTTCCGAACGGCAACGTTTTGATTATCAACGGTGGGTCTGCGGGCAGTGCAGGTTGGGAATATGGTAGGAACCCGGTTCTGAATCCGGTTATTTACCATCCCAATAACCGGGTTGGGTCTCGGTTCGAGGGTCAGAACCCGAGCTCCATACCCCGAATGTATCATTCCGCCGCAATTTTGCTGCGTGACGGTCGGGTTCTGGTTGGCGGTAGCAACCCTCATATCTACTACGTTTTTACCAACACCCTTTTTCCAACAGAGTTAAGCTTGGAGTCTTTCTCGCCGTCGTATTTGAATCCGGGTTCCGCAAACTTGCGTCCGAAGATTATTTCACCAATTTCTCAAACCAAGATCGGACACAAACAACGGATAGTGGTGCGGTTCACAGTCCCGGGCATGGTAAATGCAAATTTGGTCTCCGTAACGATGGTCGCACCCACCTTCACTACACATTCTTTCGCTATGAACCAAAGGCTTCTAGTGTTAGGGGGAGGGACTGTGAGTACACTGGGCATGTCAACCTATGAAGTTGGGGTGGTGACTCCGGGTTCGGGTATTCTTGCCCCGTCCGGATTCTACATGCTCTTTGTGGTCCATCAAGAAATACCCAGTCAAGGTATTTGGGTCCAGATCCAGTGACTTTATTGTGATTGAAGCGTACCCATAGATTATTCTTTAATACTATATATATACAGTTATTTTCAAATAAAGAAGTTCTTATTTTAGTTAAAATAAGGACCTTCCTATTTCTTCCATTTTGCGATCGAATTTCGATGATCCGAGTCACTCAATGTATTCAGAACGTGATTTTAAGGGTACCTCCAAGAAATCGGCAAAAAAAAAAGACTGGGAAGGGCTTGATTTGAATAGTTTTTATTTGAACCGTTTGATAAAAATATAAAAAAAACTGCTCGGATGAAGCCATTCTTGATTTTTTTTTTTACTGATTTCTCAAGAGTACTCTTAAAATTACTTTCTGAACACATTGAGCGGCTCGAATCATTAAAATTTGATCGGAAAAGGGAGATCTTTATTTTATTAAAATGAGATGGTTCTTAGAAAAAGAGGACTATATATATATATTCTTTTTCTTTTTAGCTCTTTTTTTCAGATTTTTTTCTTGCTTCTCGCTCTGATGTCATCAACATTATATATTCTTTATATAAATCCATAAAGCTGTAACGACCATTTGTTTTTTCTCTTTTCTGAACAATAAGGGTCTCAATTCACTGAATCTTTTACTACATGATGGAGTATTGGTTAAATGAAAGTACTAGTGTTTGAATGACATTGGTTGTCTTTATGTGCTCTTTTTTGACTTGCGATCGACCGTGTTAAGATCAAAATGTTCTACTGGCATTAATTTAAGTCATTATCTGGCCGCTATCACTTGTAGCCATTGCCCGTTGGATCAATCAACATATAGCCGTTGAATTCTTTTCAAGAGCGATTAGACCAATTTATATCACAACGACCTTTGTAAGAACTGGTCTGGCCCCCAAAAGTGGCTCCCTATTGGAGGAGAGAATTTTGGTATTGAATCCAAAATATGACTTTAGCTCTCAAAATAGCTCTTCGTTCGAGATGCTCTAAATTGGCAACACCCCATATCAACCAGAGTATATCCCTTGATTTTATATGCCATGCAGTCGTATGGTCCGGCTAATGGTATTTCGCTATGTACTCGATCACCTTTGTATTTTTTTAATTCAAGAATTGATGACGTACGTACTTTGGTCTAAATTAACTAAATACTGTATGTTTTTCAAAACCATTGTCAATTTTGTATCCAATTTGGTCACTTTTTATTTTGCCTTGATGAGAGGAACTTGAAAGATAGTAAAAGTTATGATCCACAAATAAAGAAAATATCACAAAAGATAAAAAAAAAAATAAGGCAAAATTGACATGTACTTGTAAAAAATAAGTTACTATAGATACATGTTGAAAGTAGAGCAGTTCACGTCATGGAAAAAAATTCTTACTTCACTTTTTTATATAGACATGCACGTGAGCTTACATGTTAATTAAACTGTTAAAAGTACCACCAATTTCACATATAAAAAAAAAAAATTTGTTGCAAAAATATATTGGTGCAATTAATATCCATGTCCTAACTTGGCGTGATCTGTCAAACAGTCTATGTAAAAGAAGTAACCCAAGTCAGGTCATTTTCCGCATCCTTTTAGTCTTTGACAGCATCCGCAGTGGTAATAATCAAAATCAATAATCAAAATGTGTCATGTCAGCATTTGATTATCCATTTAGCGCATAATCAAACTTAACAACCTCTATCTCTACATTGATTATTTTTGCATCACCAACCAAAAAAAATCCACAATACACAATGCACATTTGTCCAATCGCAAACGAGTTTCAATTATACACCCGACCACACCAAATTATTCTTCTCGATGAGACGATTCCAATGTGAGGTGTTTTTGAGTTTGATTATTGAGTTTTGGTTATTGGTAAAAATTGTTAAGATTGGTTATGGAATGAGTGGAATTTGGATATTTGTTAAAGACTTGTAACTTTGTTTATTATAATGTGGGGTATTTTTTGAACATTGTTAAATTTGTTTATCCACATTCACTTGCTTATTATAATGAGGATGCTCTAAATTTAAATTGGTTCACAAAACTGACAGTTGATCACATCTCTCTCTCTCTTAATTTTTTTAATTAATTATATATATCTTCTTTTGGCCTAAAATAAATGCGATGTAAAAACCTGAGTCCAATGTTTGAAATATAATCACAAAAACACCAGAGTTATCAAAAGAACGCAAAATCACAAAACAAGTATAGATGTAGTTCACTAGATTTTTTTTTTTTTTTGTAACTACTCACAAGATTATATTATGAGTACCTTTTTTGAAATTCCTTTAGGACTAGCTAACACGTCTCCTATAACTTTTATAAGCGACAATTTACCCGTAAATAGATTTCCATCTACACAATAATCTAGCGAGCAAGTGGAGTGCAATTGATGCCTCCCTTATATTCTCATGCACTTAGGCAGGATTCGTTTCTCGTAAACACACCCCTGTGATGGAGTATATTAGATTTAACGAATAACAAAAAAAAAAATCTAGTGAAAAACTAGAATATTGTCTCAATCCAGTAAGTAGATTTTAGATTTCTATTTAATAATCCCTCCGTCTCCATTCTTTAGTCTGTTTTGAGAGTTTGTATCATTTTTCAATTGATTATATCTTGCAATCTATAATTTTTTAGGTGCTTTTGAAAATATCGTTTAAAAGAGTTCATTGAGATCTATCAAATAAGATCCATATTGCATATAAATAACATTACCAATTAAAAGTTATAATTAATTTTGTATCCGGTTGGGATAGAACGAGGGACAAAAGAATTGGGACGGAGGGAGTGATTAGATTTCATGCATGATTTTGTTCATGCATGTGAGCTAGCTCCATTTTACTGATACAATTTGTGGGGCCTTGTTCGTTTGAGGGTTTTGAGAGAGATTTTTTAGAGTAATGAGTGGAGAGAGATGAAAAAAGTTAATTGGAGACGAGGATTTGAGTCCCCCAAAACTTGTCTTTTTAGTGCTTCCGATTACACGAGAAGACAAAAAAACTCTCTTCCGGAGAGTTCAGAAGAGTTGGACGGTGAGATTGCGCGCTGTTGCGTTCTGCTCACAACAGCCCCCCACTTCCGGTGCTCAAAAGCATGAGCATAACGATTGAATCCAATTACTAACTTCAAAATAACCTTTATCTTTTTGATAATTCAGATGTCCTGAACCAGTTTACGCGAACGTTGACTAACCCTTTCCTTTCTCCTTTCTGGAATTGAATGTAGGCGGTTTGTTCATCACAAAAATCACACTCAACCACTGGATAAGATAGATTGACACTAGTAGTCCTACGATTGATGTGTTCACAATATGTCATGGGATCGGACTAGTGGTCCAAAGCTATTAAAAGCTATGCTTCACGCTCGAATTAAATGCCTGAAGTTTCCAAATAGAGTTAAATTTGGGAAGAATACAATAAATAAAGCTGTAGCCAGCCAGTGCCATTGGCGTTATGCATAAGGGTTAAATTGTGGGCTTCAAACTGTGAAGAAGACTTTTATAGAGAAAATGTCCCAACATGACGAAAAACTGCAAAAGTTTCACATCGGCAGAAAAAAGAAAAGATTTAGAAGTACGTACAAGAACATGGCAGTTGCAGGAGTGTACTAGCTAGGGGGAATCCAAATTCGTGCCTGGATTTCATGTGAAAACAAAACGATGTCTCGTCCGAAATCTCATTTGTGCAGCGACTCGTTTCTCACGTATCTTGATTTCATGTCGAAAAAAGGATGTCAATCGGTTCCATAACAGCGTAGATGCGTAGATATAGCGACTTGTTTCTCTCTTGTCAATTGGACGAATTTACAAGTTATTTTTGGTGAGAGTGCGTGGATTCCATTACGGGTCTCACTTGCTAACGCACGCAAAACTCATATAATGCTTGTATGTAATGTAGTTCTGTGTTGTGTAGGGTTTGTAAACGGACCAAATCGAGTCGAATATACAAATGTACCAATTCATCATTCATTGAGTTCATGAATGACTTGGTTCATTTGCAGCACTAGTGTTAAGTTTCATACTATTGCTCATCAATTTTTTACACATAAATTGACCCGAACACATGTGTATAACAAAATAAAATAGAGCTAAAATAAAAAACAGTATCAACTGATCGTAGCTGTAAGAGTTAAATAGTTAAACGTGGCCGCTAGTGGGTCACGTGTTACAAAGGTCCTTAGAAGCTCACGGGTCTATTGCTAATAAACCCCCAGGGCCCTCCGCCCAATTTATTTCACCAACTTTGGGAATAAAACCTTTTTCTTATTACTAGCAGACAAGAAAAATAGAGTTTTTAAGGAAACAAAATCATTAGACCAACTACGGAGTACAGGGGTTAGGGCGTCTCAGTGTGCTCAATCAAAATTTTGTGATTGTAATCCGGAACATTCATTTTGTAGAAATTGTTGAACACTACGCGCGAGTTGGAAATCAAGTTCATTGGACATTGATATCTACATGGTGCAGATTAGATTTGTCTCACAATGCACATTTTCTGTATACCTGATAAGGCTGATATAGTCTGACCAATGGGCTAATTTTATCCGATCGATCCAATTTTTTCATTGAATGACTTACAACTTAACGTACGTACTCTGCAAATTAAACGGTTCAAATTCCGATAACAAAATTTTGATTTGACGCTGGAGGTTTATGCGGTTATTGATGCGCGGAAGCTTCTAGCCAGGGAACCCCATAAGAGATCTAGTCTAGGGACCAATATTGATTGATCCATGGGACCTAAAACTGGCGTGTAGTTGACAGTCCCATGGAATTTCCTTAGATGGATCCCATCCCTGCCCAATATTTGTTGCCATGTTCGTATTTTTTGTTGTTTAGGACAAAATCAAAAGGCAACGCTAGCTGTTTTATGATATAGTTACAGTGGGCGCCCGTGATTACTGGGTCAGGCATTTGATTTGATGGGGGCTAGCTCTTTGGCATTGTTGAAAACATGGGTTTTTTCACTTGTCTCTGCAAGTTCCAAACAAAATCCATCACAAATGGCAAGTACTACTAAAACATACTTAAGCGAGACAAACAAGTAGAGTATATAACTAGATATCTAGGTCAGCTTACGTGCATGAGCCTTGACTAATTCTGCAGCCATAAAATTAACTATCGCGTGAGGCCTCTAATAGCCCCAAAGATTTAGAATGTTTCTCCTCCGTGAAATTCGAATATAAACTATCTAAAAGTTGTAGGTTTAGTGAGACTCGAACACATGCATTGTTTCTTTGGTTTCAAAATCATAGTAACATTATTGTGTGACTCGACCTGGAACGGACGTATGTTGGGAATTTGGGATATCCATTTGGAATCACATGCCCGTACTTGATATTCTGCCGATGGCTCGCTAGTATATTATTCATAATCACATAAGTGTCCTGGTAGATTGCAATATATCCAAAACCCGTGGGCCGTGCTGTGCACCATTCGGACCATCCATCTCAACAATCAATGGTTCAGGTTTTTAAAAAAAACTTTTTCCGGGGACAAATAACCTAGCTCTTTCCTGGGAGAGTTTTCTAAATCTGGACCATCTAAAACACTTTTGGATGGTTGAGATCGCACAGCACCGTATTTTGCACTAGGTCCACAACACGCCTCTTTGGTAACGCCAACATACAAAGACATTGTTGGTTGGTTTACAATTATTTATATGAATGCTTTTTTTAAGAATTTGGTTATATGAATGTTTAGTTGGAGAATTTTTGTACTTGATCCAATATATAATCGTCATGCAAACAAACTTTTAAAAGAATCACAAACTCAACATTTGTGCATTGAGGTCAATTACGAAGACATATTCTGTAAAATATGTATTCATGAATGATTTTATGCCTATTTTTACACACTTTTATGCAGCTACTGTACTAATGAAATGGCTACGTTCCGAATTAGTACTATCTCATTAAATTGGACGCCCGTGGTAAATTGATGGTTCAACAACAGATTGCGAGAGTCGAACGACTAATGCTTCAATGCATTGAATTGAGGAAATGCAGGGGATCACCTCACTCGTAAGCATATGAAACGGCTATGAGAGGGAGAGGGGCTGTAGGGATTAATCTGTGATGCGTGCAAGGTGGCCTGGAACACCCTGCATTAGCAGGGAAAAAAAGAAAGAAAGAGAGATTAGTGTTGAATGGAAACATCAAGCTTTCGGTGCCTAATTTTTACTGTAGCAAGCTTTTAATGTTGTACCATCAATTGTGGAGTAGTAACAAATTTGTTTAGATATGGGTTTGAGACCTATAGGTGTTTAGACTTGGTCCAATGAGCGTTCCTGGGTTAGTTTCTTGCTAACCTAAGGTTTGGATTTCGGATTGGTAGTGTTAAGAAAATAGAGTTCCACATTGCTTGTTAGTGGAATGGGTGATCACTTAATAACATTTGGGACCTCTCCACTCATTGCCAATTGGCTTTGAGATGAATATAAAGTTTTTACATGGTATCAGAGCAGGGACCGTTCCATCCCACATTTTATAAAATTCACAATTCACTCCCCAAGATGACAGACCAGCAAAAAAGCTGCATGATGATAGGATCTAAAAGTGGCCACACGTGACAGACCTCAAATGCGGTTGCACGTGAGGGGAGATATTAAGAAAATAGAGTCCTGATAGGATCTAAAAGTGGCCATACGTGACAAACCTCAAACGCGGTTGCACGTGAGGGGAGATATTAAGAAAATAGAGTCCCACAGCAATTGCACGTGAGGGGGGATTAAGAAAATAGAGTCCAACAGCAAAAAAGCTGCACGAAAATAGGACCCAAAAGTGGTTAAGATTAAGAAAATAGAGTCCCACAGCAAAAAAGCTGCATGATAATAGGACCCAAAAGTGGTTAAGATATAAAGTTTCTATAGGCAAAAGATAATTCTTAACTTTGCTTAAGATTTGATGCTATTATCCCTTATTCTTTTAACCTTTGTAACAATTTCAATGATTAATTAAAAAAAAATTTGCCTTTCAAAAAAAAAAAAAAACAAATTTGTTTACACATGGAACTCTGAAAATAAAATTTCGTCCATAACGACACTACAATGGACTTTTCGAAATTGTATTGGCAACGATGAGTCTTTATACGCGAAATATAGGGATCATATTTCATAAACAAATGCTATACAAAGCTATGCTAATCTTCCATGTGAGAAGAAAGGCCGGTCGGTAGATTTGCTCCCCACAAAATTATTTCGTGTGATGTCTCTAGTTCTAGCATAGATGGTTTGTCTTTAACCGGACCGGAAAGGAAATTAGTTGAGGTGTGCGTAAGTTAGTCCGGACACCCCTTACCTTCGAAACGTTAAAAAAAAAAAAAAAAGGAAAAAAAGAAAGAAAGAAAGAAAGGCTGAGTGTCATTGTTTACCGGTGTTGAATTGGGCTGATTGCCAGTCCTCCAAATCAAATACTCGTGTGTTGGGCTTTTTTGGATTTTGTAGAGCCGAGCATTTGTTTGGACCAGTTTGGGTATTGAGCATACGGGCCTTATTCACGAAAACCCACCCCCAAAATGATAGTAGTTGTAATTCGTTTTGGACCAGTTGGCTATGCTAATATTTCGGCTCATTGAGTTCTTAAGCTCAACTCTTATTATCGTGAGAATGTAGAAAAAAAAGTAGCATATGATTCTTCTATTTCTTGCACAAAAAAAGAAAAAAATGCTGTGCAAGTTATCACGAGAGATGGGATACAAAGTTAGGATTTGGGGGGGCCTGCGGTGCTGTGATCACGGCTACGGGCCTACGACTCCTCAACACTCCATCATTTTATGCCAAAATCAAACCCGGATTGCGGTGTCCTTAAGTCGCGTTTGGAAGCTAACCCAAGCCGAATGTTGAGAAAAACATTAACAGTTAGGAAAGTGAATTGACAGGAACATAACTTTCATTGATGTGTGTAAGACATTGTCCTAACATGCTTTTATATAGGCTATAAGATTTGGTAAGTAAGAAACCTAAACAAATTAGGAAAACATAAATAACAAGGAAACATAAAGAATAACTAGAAAACATGAATAATACTCTAGACTAAATCAAGAATTTTATTGGTGCCGATTAATTCAAGGGGGTCCATCGACCATTGACAATTGAAAAATCACTAATGCCAAGGGAACCGACCACCCCTATACCGATGGGTACCAACGGGCACGCGGGATCCACTCCTGATCAAAAAATGAAAAATTGGATCAATCACCTAAACATATCGAATTGGGCTTATATATTTTCCATGGGTTTACTAGTTTTTTTAAAATTACTGAACACGTCAAATTATCCGTGTGGAATCTAGAATGGGCCCCACATGCCTGTCAGTACCCCATCAGTATGCTATTGGTCAGTACCAATAGCACGGTTCAAAAATCCACATTTAATCGGATTCCGTCATCAGTTCGCAAGGTTGGACTTTGGCACGGATTCTTTAAGGGAACTGATTGTGTTTGATTATGGGTGTAGCCTAATTTAGAAATCAGGAATGTTGTTTGACACTTGGAGTACAAGGCAAGAAAATCAAGTCAAAAAAGGAGTTCTATTTCCTTAGGGTTAAAAGGGGCATATTCGGTGGATATAAAAAGGGGATCAGGAGGGTTCTTTGGGGGCGGAATTCCCACGCGTAACAGAAGAAGAAAGCACGCAAGAGAAAATAAAGAGCAACAACTCAACCATCGGCTACTCTCCTCGACTCGGGTAACGAGGATGTCTCTCCAAGTAGCGTGATTAATTGTTTAGATTTCTACAGCTTTTATTCAACAATTACTTGTATCACTTTTGATGAATTCATGTTTTATTAAACTAGAGATCAATTGAAACTGCCGCAGCAACTTTGGACGATTTCGAACTATTTTTCGGGGTAACTGTTAATTCAGTGTTTTATAAATTATATATTTTTTTTTTTACGAAAACGACATACCAAGAAACTAAGAGCGAGACAAGAGAGCGACTCTTGAGTTTGTTGGTAATGGGGAGTGATTTGGAGGCATGGGTCTCAGACAAGTTGATATCACTCTTGGGATACTCGCAGCCTACTCTGGTGCTATATGTGATTGGGTTATCAAAGACAACTTCGTCCCCGTCTGACTTCGTCGGTAAGCTTGTGGATTTTGGGCTATCGGCAAGTAATGAAACACGTAAATTTGCAGAAGAGATCTACGGGAAGGTTCCGCATAAAGGTTCGGGGATTAATGTCTATCAGAAACAAGAAAGAGAGGCGGCGTTACTGGTTCGGAAGCACAAGACTTACTCTATTTTGGAGGCCGATGACGATGACCATGATGTTGGAGGTGGCAGTGGTAATGGCTCTCATATTCCCGCGGCTTCTGAGGTCAGAAAAGCCGATGACAGTCGTAAGAAACGGTTCAGGAAGAAGACCGAGAATGATCAGGAAGACGAAGATGATGAGGTGGTTACAAACATGGAAGAAAAAAGACGAGTTAAGCAACGGACTAATGATGATTCTGAGTCGGAGGAAGAAATATTGCGCGACCAAAGAGAGAGGGTGGAGTTAGAGCGCCACCTCAAAGATCAGGATGCAGCGGCGACGAGGAAGCTAGGCGAGGCAAAGTCGAGGAGGAGGGAGGAAGAAGAATCGGTAATTCGGAGATCTAATGCTTTGGAGCAAGATGGCACGAATACTTTAAGAAAAGTTTCAAGGCAAGAGTATTTGAAGAAAAGGGAGGAAAAGATCGTGGATCAGCTCAGGGATGATATAGAGGATGAGCAGTATCTTTTCGACGGTGTAAAATTGACTGAAGCAGAATATCGCGAGCTGAGGTACAAGAAGATGATTTACGAGCTTGTTGAGAAGCGGTCTGAAGACGCTGATAACGTAGATGGGTATCGAATGCCTAAAGCTTACGATCAGGAAGGCGGTGTGAATCAAGAGAAGAGATTTTCTGTCGCTACGCAACGTTACAGGGACTCGGGTGCTGGAGACAAAAGGAACTTCTTTGCAGAACAAGAAGCATGGGAGGAGCATCTGATTGGAAAAGCTACCCTTAGGTATGGTTCAAAAGATAGGAAGCAAAATGCCGATGAGTTCCAGTTTGTATTCGAGGACCAGATTGATTTCATTAAGGCATCTGTGATGGATGGTGTCAAATTTGAAGATGAGATTCCTGCTGAGTCCCTCGACAAATCGATGGAGAAATCAGCATTTGAGAAACTTCAGGAGGGCAGAAAAACTTTGCCTATTTATGCATATCGAGATGAGTTGCTTCAAGCTGTTGAAGATCATCAGGTTCTTGTTATAGTTGGGGAGACGGGCTCCGGGAAAACCACTCAAATACCCCAGTATCTACATGAGGCTGGATACACGAAACGAGGAAAGATTGGATGTACACAGCCACGGCGAGTTGCTGCTATGAGCGTTGCTGCCCGTGTTTCTCAAGAGATGGGTGTCAAACTTGGCCACGAGGTTGGTTATTCCATTCGTTTCGAAGATTGCACTTCAGAGAAGACACTTGTGAAGTATATGACTGATGGTATGCTACTTCGGGAGTTCCTCGTGGAACCTAATCTCGCAGGTTACAGTGTGGTGATGGTGGATGAGGCCCACGAAAGAACTCTCTCAACCGACATTCTGTTCGGTTTAGTTAAGGATATTGCCCGGTTTAGACTGGACCTCAAGTTGCTTATCTCAAGCGCAACTCTTGATGCAGCGAAGTTCAGCGATTACTTCGATTCTGCTCCAATTTTTAAGATCCCCGGTAGGCCGTTTGAAGTTGAGGTGCATTACACAAAAGCACCGGAAGCTGATTACTTGGATGCAGCTATTGTCACTGCTCTGCAAATCCATGTCACTCAGCAACCTGGCGATGGTGACATCCTGATCTTCTTCACTGGGCAGGAGGAGATCGAAACAGCCGAGGAGATATTAAAACAAAGGACAAGAGGGCTTGGAACTAAAATTCCGGAGCTCATCATATGCCCTATCTACGCAAACCTTCCAACAGAGCTACAGGCAAAAATATTCGAACCCACCCCCAAAGGAGCACGTAAGGTTGTCCTTGCCACAAATATAGCAGAAACCTCAGTAACAATCGATGGGATTAAGTACGTCATTGATCCAGGATTTTGCAAGATGAAATCGTATAATCCGCGAACTGGGATGGAGTCGTTATTGGTCACTCCCATCTCCAAAGCATCTGCAACTCAGAGGGCTGGTCGATCTGGACGGACAGGTCCCGGGAAGTGCTTTCGATTATATACTGCTTACAACCATGACAATGATATGGATGACAATACTGTCCCTGAGATACAACGGACTAACCTCGCAAATGTTGTTCTCACTCTTAAGAGCCTCGGCATTCACGACCTGGTGCATTTTGATTTTATGGACCCACCACCAGCTGAAACTTTGCTAAAAGCCTTGGAATTGCTCTTTGCTTTGGGTGCATTGAATAAGTTGGGAGAATTGACGAAAGTAGGCAGAAGAATGGCGGAGTTCCCTCTTGATCCCACGTTATCTAAAATGATTGTTGCATCAGAGAAATACCAGTGCTCGGAGGAGATCATATCGATCGCTGCTATGCTTTCTGCTGGAAGCTCAATCTTTTACCGCCCGAAGGACAAGCAAGTCCATGCTGACATTGCACGAATGAATTTTCACACGGGAAATGTTGGAGATCATATCGCGTTGCTTAAGATCTACAGTTCCTGGAAAGAAACCAATTACTCAACTCAGTGGTGCTATGAGAATTACATCCAGGTTAGGAGTATGAAGCGTGCAAGAGACATACGAGATCAATTGGAGGGCCTATTGGAGAGGGTTGAGATTAAACTGATGTCGAACTCTAATGATCTAGAACCAATAAAGAAGGCTATAACGGCAGGTTTTTTCCCTCATTCAGCCAGGATGCAGAAAAACGGTTCTTATCGGAAAGTCAAAACTCCCCAGACGGTTTATATTCACCCGAGTTCTGGTTTAGCACAAGTACTTCCAAGATGGGTTATTTACCATGAATTGGTTCTGACAACAAAGGAGTACATGCGGCAGGTTACAGAACTGAAACCGGAGTGGTTGGTTGAGATCGCTCCACACTATTACCAAATGAAGGATGTGGAAGATCCTGGATCAATGAAAATGCCTCACAGTGCAGGACGTGCATCTCAGGATTGAATTAAGTGGTGCTGGGGGAAGATTCAGAGATGCTTAGAGCAGAAGTAGCTGTTGGCAAATTTTGTGAATTTTTTGACTTATTTTTGTGCATCTCAGGATTGAATTATGTAACTGTTATTCCCGCTTATTAACTGGTTTTAATCAATCCTTTTTTCCGCATCTGATGGCAGAATAAGGGTGTATAATTATCGCAAAGGAAATGCCTTGGCTGTACTGAAGTATCACCATGCCACGGTATGGCACTACTCCATTTTGCTTGCAGTATATCTTGTTCTTTTTACTACTTGGATACCTTTCCCTTGATGTATTAACATGGGATGCTAGTCCAACATTGGCAGTTTTCTATAAAGGATCTTTGGCTTAGCTTAGTAGTGACTTTGTGTCAATGATAATTCAGTTGTTGAAGTTGAACTGAAAGTCTTTTGAAATACTAGGGTTTTTTTTTTTTTTGAATGGTTGAATCTACCTTCTATTTGGTGATCGGAGACATGAAACTCTCTTTTACAGATCTTCCGAGATGCTCTTAATTATAAAGAAGTTGCGAGAAGTAAAAGAGCTGAAGCGTATAGTCGACATAGGCGTCTTAGCTCGTACAGTCTTACTTCTTGCATTCTATCAAGGACAATGGTGTGCAATGTCTTTATTTTACCGTAATACTTTACGCTCAACTTAGTGGTTGGCATGTCTGATACATATTAGACGGTGGGATGGCAGTAAGCAGAATGAATGCTTTAGTGGCTCACTAATGGATCTTTAGCATGAATAAAATAGCTTTGCATGCTTTTGAGCTTTCGATGAATCGTCTTAAATAACGGAGATTTTGCTGTTCTACTCTGGGCCGTCTTGTAATCTACTGTTCCACAATACTCCTAAACATTTTTAAGTCTCATTGCTCGGAAGACCTTTTCAATGGCCAATTGTAAAGGGAAAACACGGGGGCTTATGGTGCAGCGGCACCT
Organism: Rhododendron ovatum; assembly: GCA_019656835.1. Lineage (NCBI taxonomy): Eukaryota > Viridiplantae > Streptophyta > Magnoliopsida > Ericales > Ericaceae > Rhododendron > Rhododendron ovatum. The sequence continues at coordinate 19,541,879 of CM033795.1, read as the reverse complement.
ATAAAACTTAAAATTTTTAGTCTCTATGTGCTCCAGTTAGTTGCATAAAAGATGGTCATTCTATCTAATATCACAACGGCGCCTACACATTTTGACATTCTCGGACATTGAATAAAACTTTAGTGATTATTGGATTTCAAAAAGGCATAAACACACTGCTTTAAATCTTATATTCCTTGTCTTTCCAACGTAAAAGTTCAGCATTGATCTCTTTATAGCCTTGGAGCTCAGTAAGTTCATAATGAAAACAGTCACTAATCAGTATTGGTAACTGGTATTCGCCGTTCATTATCTGTTTTTAATCGGTCCTATTTCCTCTTCTGATGGCAGAGTAAGGGTGTATAATTATCGCAAGCCAATTGCCTTGGCTGTACTGAAATATCACCGTGCCAGCCACGGTATGGCCCTATTCTGTTTTGCTTGCAGTATATCTTGTTCTCTTTACCACTTGGAAACCATTCTACGAACGTATCAACATGGGATGAAAGTGCCACATTGGCAGTTTTCTAGGAAGGATGTCAGTACATTACCACATTAGAGTGCGATCCTTTGCTTATTTCTGTTATTTATTTCCATCTCTGCTGTATGTCATCTCTCCGCTGTAAAACTGGACATGTGATTTTCTCGTCTTTCTTGTTTCTTCCTCTTTAGCATGTTGATTCAATTTCTGCAGTGAAACGCTGTTTCGTTCTCACCTGATTGTAAGCTAATGGCCTCCTCATCGGAAGACACTACAGTGGCGCTCTGGGAACTTTACCCTCCTCCAACGTCAACTTGAGCAGGTAAAGTATTCACTGGAATTTATATGTGCAGTTTCGGGTAGTTCTGCATCTTTTGCCATACTGGACAATACATGGCCTCCACTTGTTTTTATTATTATCTGGCTAACTGGAAAGTATGCTTTTTTGTATTGCTTATGAAGGCGAAGCAGATCCTTCATTTCCTATTAAGTTGCTGTAAGTATTAACTGTTGTGACATAACAGTGATGGGGAGTTCAATGGATGGCTCCACTCACGGTTGTTGATCTATTACTATGGTGGAAATGTTGGAATATGAAACCGAAGTAGAGAGTAATTTAATTTGGAACTGCATTCCTTTAGCAACAACATGGACCATTTGGAATACTAGAAATACTTATATGTTTTCGATAATGCAAATCCGGACTGGGCGGAGATCCTAGAGCTAATTAAGACAAGAGTAGCACCATGGGTGAAAACTAGAGGGGAAAATGAACAGTACACGTTCAATGAAATACAAGACAAGACTAGATGAAATACAAGGCTCACAAACCTGCACAAACAACAACCCACAGTGCAGGTTATGTGGGTTGTTCGTGCAGGTTTGTGAGTCCTTACTATGGGTTTTGAGTCCTTCTGGGGGTTTGAGTAGGGAAGTCTTAAGTCCTGTTTTTTTTCTGGTTTGCTGGCTGCACCTTTGGGAGGGTCCTGGTGTTATATAGCTTGGAGTCTTTCTTTGTCCTCTCAGTTCTAGTGTGGCTGTTTCCTTCATTGAGTTAGGGGTTAGTGGATTTTTTACTGTAAATCATAACATAATGAGTGCATCTTTACTGAGTTCACGTGAGATGATTTATACTGGTTATGTTCTCTTATGTACTTGGACTGGGAGTTAGTTGTAGACCCAAAGGACTTTGCATATCTGACTCATTTCGGGGAGTTTTTTTTGCTATTTGTCGCCTGGTAGGGTTTTCTGGCCTTGTTCGTTTGGGGGAGTCAAAACTCCCGGGCTCGGTTTCCAATAAATTTTCTCTATCTCTCTCTCCCCACTTATTACTCTAAAAAACCTCTTTCAAAACTCAAAATGAATTCTCTCAAGTTATTTGTCAAGTCATGGTTTTCTTACATGTTGTCTCGGGTGTGGTTCCTCTCTTCCATTTTTGATTCCTCTAGCTGAGTGGTGCCTGCACTTTAGCATCTTACGGGGCTAGTTTCCCGTATCTTATATCTAGGCTTCCTAGTTTTCACTTTGCGAGGGTGGGTGATTTTTGCTTTGTTTCATGATTCAACCAACCAAAAGATTTAGTGTTTGGTGATTATGAAACTTTTGAAAAAAATTCTAAAAGGACTGATGTTTGATTTTCTTTTAAAAACGTTGAGCGGGCAAACTAAAATAATTTGAACATTTTTAAAAACAAAAACCACCATGATTCTAAAGAAATTTTGAAACTTGGATAAGGCGGTCGCCCGGCCTCATCTGCCCCTCGTTCCATCATTGACAGGACCTATTTAGAAGGACTGAAACTCAGGGGTACGTTTTTTCATAACTTAACTGGTCACATTTCGACGTATTATTTTCTTTGGTTGAGGGTTGATAGGTGTTTCTAAGGTTCAGTATAGATTTGTTGATCCTAGTTTTTCTTTCAGTCAAGATTCAATTGAGACGTCGTCTACAAGGATATGCTAAAAGGAATGTGGACGTCATCTACAAGGATGTACTAAAAGGAATGTGTTCAGAAGGACTGAAACTTAGGGCTATGTTTTTTCATACCTTAATTGTCACATTGATGTATTCTTTGCCATTAGTATTTGATTGAGGGTTGATAGGTGCATGGTTCAATCAGTTAGTTAAGAAATGATGGCAATAAAGGGTTCCTTTTTTTAACCATATTGATCACATAATCTTCTTTTTTGAACTTCTTCCAACTCTAGTCAACTTTGGGATAACAAGATCTTTTTGTTGTACTCCAGATCATCAGTTCAAGGTTTGATCCGAGGATTTTGTTGGGCAAGAAGGCTGCACAGTTCCCAACCATAGCTCATATCATATAACGGGCTAATCAGTGGATTGTCTTGAGCAAGACGGCTCTGTTTCTCATGTGCTATGGGCTGACTTCCCCACTGGCACTCGTCGGTTATTCCAATATCTTCAGCATCCCAAAATAATCCTCAACGTCATTGAGGCTTTCGTTGCAATTGCTCAAATCAGCACATTGGGCAAATGGATTGAAATGCTTCTGTGTAGGCTGAATTTCTGTTGCGATTTTTTACCATTCCACCCGCAACGAAAGCGTAATGAAATTAAATCCGCACAAAAAGAAAATATAATATTTACGTGGTTCGAGCTCAATGCCTACTCTACAGAAGAGAGAGATTCCACTATATGAAAATTATGAGATTACAATGTGAAATCCTACTCCGAGCTCCTAACACCATGGCTCAAACAATACTTTTCACTCGCCCTTGCATCTCTATTTTTCCCTTGCATCTACTCAGAGGTCCCATCTACTCTCCTATCACCTCACAGGTGGTGCCCGCCAACCCCCAAAAGGGGAGACTACCCTCTCACCCTTTTTCTTTCTCACATACGACTCACAACACAAATGCACATCTCCCTTTAAATAGATACAAGAGAACCTTTCTACACATCCCAAGTATCTAGGTGACTCTTGAAGTTCCTGCGTTTCTTGAGACATGACCTGGGGATGCTGCCAATACTCTGCTTGGCAGCGGTGCCGAACGGCTCACCTGGCCGTTCATCTCGACAATCAATGATATGGATCTTAATCCGAGCAGCCACAAGCACAAGGTGCTTGTGGCGAGATGAGCGGCCACAAGCACAGGGTGCTTGGCAACATCTCCCATTCCCTTAGAGACCAAGCATGATAGGATTCCATACTCTTACTATATTGAAGCATATAATGATAGGATTCTCTACTTCACTATATTACATTATGACAATGGACACACTTTTCTGAATTCTGAAATGTACATTCCTAAAAAATCTTTCTATTTGGGCAAGGAGCAATCACAAATGCTCCTTGGAACATTACCCACTCTAGGAGAATTTTTTTGGTGCCGGGTATATCCCATATAGTACTCATTCGGCACTTTCGGACCGTTCAATACACTTTTGGACAGCTCGGATTGAAACCATCTCTCTCTTCTCACCCTAACACTTGTCGTCCAATTGAAACTCTCTTTTCTCTCATCTCTCTCCAATTGAAGCATATAATGATAGGATTCCCTACTTCACTATATTACATTATGACAATGGACACACTTTTCTGAATTCTGAAATGTACATTCCTAAAAAATCTTTCTATTTGGGCAAGGAGCAATCACAAATGCTCCTTGGAACATTACCCACTCTAGGAGAATTTTTTTGGTGCCGGGTATATCCCATGTAGTACTCATTCGGCACTTTCGGGCCGTTCAATACACTTTTGGACAGCTCGGATTGAAACCATCTCTCTCCTCTCACCCCAACACTTGTCGTCCAATTGAAACTCTCTCTTTTCTCTTATCCCAACACTCTCTTTTTTCTCTCTTCAAATCCGAACCATCCAAAAACGCAATAGATGACTCGGATGCGCCGAGCGGACACCATGTGGCACCGAAAAATTTTCCCCACTCAACAAGCACATTAACATGAGCCAATTAACACCATTAATCTTTATTTTCTTTATTATGCATTTTTTCATGTCAAAATCCAACAACTCCTATGTCTCGGAATGTACCTAATCCTCTTGATGTTGAGCTTTTTCCAAACGGAGTAGTAAGTACTAGGATAGCTCAAAGACTGTTTTCTAGTCTTGTGTTGTTTACTCGACTAGGTACATGGGATAGTTGGAATTAAGATGCCTCTGGACAGAAATGACATTGTTACCGATCCCCTCGGTACCGAAATCATAGGAACGCCGCGCCGGGCCGTCTCCGGCCACCGGACGGTCAATTCGAACCGTCCAAAAATTCTAAAAAAAAAAACGAGAAGACCTACACAAAAATCAATAACATCCGAGATGTATAAGGTGATTGATCCAAGCATTCTTTTTTCGTGTATATATGTATATCTAGTCTTTGCTCCTGTCAGATTGCTCTAGCAACCCTTGTACCTCACCTACATAGAGGCATTATTCAGATCAATCACAGATAACCAAAGGGAGGTGGAGCGTAGCCAAAACCATAGTAACTGCGAAGGGAACAGGACCTGTGCTGTGCAACGATTTTGGATCCGTACCCTTCACAGGTCGGGGCACAATCAGTACACAGGACAATACCCAAATTCCACTTAAAAACGATTTGCCTTGCCTCACAAAAGCACAAATCATAGCTCCAATTCCACTCCCCAACACATTTGAATAAGAATGAGAAAAACATATCAAAAGCTGTGTTATAACAGAAAATCAGAGAACAATTTCACAGATGACACATGCTAAAGTAATCTAGTTGCTTGCCCAAGTTTCAAGATCATTAACGGATATGATCAGTATCAACATTTGCACACAGAATCAAAAGGAAAAGACATGGTCTATCGTCTGCTTAATAAACAAACTTCATAAGCAAGAAAATGGCAGCATCATATCCTTCTAGGCACGTTCCCCGCGAATTCGCCTGGCGAGCTGGATGTCTTTGGGCATGATAGTAACCCTCTTGGCATGAATGGCACACAAGTTGGTGTCCTCAAACAGACCCACCAAATAGGCTTCCGCTGCCTCCTGAAGGGCAAGAACAGCGTGGCTCTGGAACCTCAAATCCGTCTGTCCAAAACAATCAAAATTCAAATTAGACCAAAGTTAGATTCAAATGACAAGACGGAAGGAAATCAGTGGACTAGAAGGGATTGATTACCTTGAAGTCTTGGGCAATTTCACGGACAAGGCGTTGGAAGGGCAATTTGCGGATGAGAAGTTCTGTGCTCTTTTGGTACTTTCGGATTTCACTGTTCAAAACACGATGTGTTAGGAACAATTAGGGTTTTTGGAATGAAACACACTCTGATAACTAATAGAGGAATTGAGATGAGGTGAGGGATGAGAGATTACCGAAGGGCGACAGTTCCAGGGCGGTAACGATGAGGTTTCTTCACTCCACCAGTGGTTGGAGCCGACTTCCTCGCAGCCTTCACGGAAATAACCAGAGAACAAAATTACTAGACGTTTTGAACCGATTCAAAGAACCAGAATTAACAAAATTAGACGTACAACTTAAACCCTAATTTCCTCCTCCTTCCTCACAGTTTCCCAGAAACAAACAGGGAACATACTACAAATCGGAAAACAGAAAATAGGGGGGGAAGGGAGAAATTTTCTTATACTTTCTCCTTTTTTCAAAGAACCAGAATGAACAACCAAGCATAAAAATACATTTACCACCAAACCCCTAATTTATTTTTACTTTCTCGCAACTTCTCAGAAACAAAACACAGAACATACTCGAAATCGAAAATAAAACTAAGTCAGTTTCCAAACAAAAAAAAAAAAAAAACGAAATTGAGAACCATAAAGAAACACAAAAGAAAAAGAATAATTTGTGACGGAATCGAAGACGATGGAGTCAAAGAAAAGATACCTTAGTAGCGAGCTGCTTCCTGGGAGCCTTCCCACCAGTAGACTTGCGAGCAGTTTGCTTCGTACGAGCCATTCAATCGAAGTAATCGAACAATCCAAATAAACCCTGAAAATCCACAAGAACAATCGGCGAGATCAGATCAACGCTTCACGAAGAACAACAAATCAAAACGAAGAACAGAAAACCCTAGAAGATTATGAAATGTTTCCATCGAATGATGAAGACGATCGTATCACCTTGTGATGAGAGGAAGGAAGAAGAAATCGCAGGCACGAGGACCTAGGGTTTGGTTATTTGAAGATGATGTGGGAATTATTTTAGAGAGATGGAGTTTATATATGGAGAGAGATTGGGGAACAGTCGGTGGGACGTCAACGGCTTTCTAGAGAGAGAAGTTAACTCGGACGATTTCGAAATGGCCTCGATCGGCGTGCCTGTCAGTGATTGGTTGGTTTGAGAACGAAGGAGGCCTGTGATTGGCTGGTTTTGTTTGACGCGGATCGCTGTTTGTGTTTGTTTTGTGTGTGCGTATTGGGCGAGTTTTGGGGGTAACTCGGCGAGCCGGGTTGGTTGAGTCCGTTGTGAGTCAAACGAGCGATGGACCTGGAGGCCCGCTTTTGAACAGGCTTGCGGATCAATGGTTTCTGTTCGTAGACTTGAGTTCGGTTAAATTAGGCCCATTAACTACACACTATAACTTCAACAGTGGTACGGACATGCCTATCGGTCACTCACTGATCATTTCTCTCTCATATATGTGTAGGATCCATCTCATAATTAAGTGTGTTTGGCCAACATGTATGTGAAAGAATAGTGGTCGGAGAATGATCGGTAGGAGTGTACGTAACATTGTGCTAGAACTTAGATCATGTTTCCACTAACTATTTTCGGCTACAACTTATTACATTTTAACAAGTCGTTCACACAAAGCGATAAGTTTTGCATCTCATCTATAATTTATTAGTTAGTGGAAATAATTTAACAAATTTCAACAACTTTTTCTCTCAACAACTTCAATAAAATTTACTGTCAATTTATTAGTTAGCGGAAATAACTTGACATTTTTCAATAACAACAAGTGATTCTTAAGTTATTGTCCGCCAGAAAGGCGAAAACACCCCCTTATTCATGATAAAAACAAAATGTTCGTATGTTTGATAAAATAAAATAAAAAATTATATGACCAATGAATAGACTCCACTAAAAGTATAGAGAATAGTATTTTGTTTCGATTCTAAAACATTGGAGCAATAAGAAAGTAATTGTTCTAAATTGGAAAATTATATTTTTAAAATTTGGTCTCCAAATTAGTAGTTCAATTAATGGGCCTTTTTTTTTCACACACAAAAATGCTGCAAATGTGCAGTACCAGTATGATCTAACGTACGCAAACTCTTATTAGCCAAGTATTTTATCATATGTCTGGATCATTCTATCTCAATTATTGTTAGATATAATGGCATGCGCAAATCTTAATATGTAAATGTAGATTATGAGTTCTGCAAATATTGAGACCTCATATGTTCAGATATTATTTTTGTTTATAAAATTTTGAATGTGTTGCAAGCTAGTGGTAGTTACTAGAAAGCTAACTACACAAAGACCCTGAGTTAAGATGGACAGTGGACACTTCCATCTGACAAAAAGAAGCCTTGAAACTGATTCAGACGATTCCAATATGGTAGCCTTGTAGGAGGGTTAGTTATGCAAACTCATATCATTGAGGACTGAACCTGATAAACGTTTAAACGTCGGAGCTAAATTTTTATTTCTAAAAACTGAGAGGACCCATTGATAATTTTCCTGAATCAATCAAACGACGTAGTAGTGCCATAACCGTCACCGTATCAACTGATGATCAAAGATTCGAAGACATGTTTTTTGACTTCATCGTTGTCCCCGACTGATACAGAAGAGTCTCTGGTGATGGAGGGAAACAAGGGAGGCTACGCATGGGCGATCTCCGCCGGTCTCAACGCAGCTCTCGCCGCCATTTCCGCTAAGCTCTTCTCATCTCACGTACCTTTTTTTCCCCTATATTTTTATGCTTCCAAATTGGCTTGAATGCCTTCCGTTCGATTAGCAACCCTAGCTGTTGACGTTAGATTCGAATTATGTTGTGCGTTGCATTTGAAGCCAACAGTACGTGTGGTTTCCATTCTGAAGTGTTGTTGGTTTGATAAGCTAAGCTGTGCATTCCGATGAGTCCTAGGGCTGCAAACGAGCAGAGCCAAGCTGGTTTGGTAAACGAGCCGAAAACTTGAGCTTGAGCTCAGCTTCCTTAACGAGCCTCTTAAAAGGAGCCGAGCCTATAAAACGTGCCTAGCTTTTGAGTGTCGATTCGGCTCGTTTAGTAAACAGCTAAAACTCGAGCTCGAGCTCGGCTTAATTACTAAACAAGTCGAGCCGAGCTAAGAGCTGCTCGCGAGCAACTCGGTTTGTTTGCAGCCTTACTAATGAGCCTAAAATAGGTGCTTGGATGTTTTAGGTACTTTTGATGAATTTTTATAGGTATGTATAATTTATGGTTGCTAAAGAACGGAAGTGGCCGGTCCCAAGGATTAGTTGAGGTGCGCGTAAGCATACTCTAGGTTATAACGAGGAGATAACGAGGAAATGATCTAAATCATTTTACAGTTACGGCTTTGATTTTTCAGATTAAGCAAACAAACACAAGGGGTTGAATCGGTTGATATAGTGCGATATCTCAAAGCCATGGTCCCTTGGACCGTAAATAGCATAATGAGTGCATCTTTACTGAGTTCACGTGAGATGATTTATACTGGTTATGTTCTTATATGTACTTGGACTGGGAGTTAGTTTTAGACTCAAAGGACTTTGCATATCTGACTCATTTCGGGGAGTTTTTCTCTATTTGTCGCCTGGTAGGGTTTTAGAAAATTGAATTTTTCTCTCAAGTTATTTGTCTATCCATGGTTTTCTTACATGCTGTCTCGTGTGTGGGTCCTCTCTTCCATTTTGCCTCTAGCTGAGTGGTGCTTGCACTTAGCATCTTACGGGGCTAGTTCCCCGCATCATATGTCTAGGCTTCCTAGTTTTCACTTAGCAAGGGTGGTTGATTTTTGCTTTGTTTCATGATTCAACCAACCACAAGATTTGGGGCTTGGTGATTTTCTTTCCATATGTTTCTTCTCTGTTTTGCAGGCTCTGTAATCTGTTAATCTTGCCTTTAAGGCTTTAACATCCTTTGCAATGATTCTTATTCTGAAAGTAGTTATCTGAAAACTCAACTCATGGCTGTCCAGACTCCAGACAAAGGGAATACTTCTGTTGCAGAAGAGTCAAGTTATCTTTGCAGACTGAAATTCCATGTTTCTTAAATTAAGTTTTGTTCCTTAAAAAGAAAGAAAAGTAAATGTGTTAGCTAAACTCCTTGAGTGCATTGACAGCTTGTCAAAATTAATAGTGCTGCCTTGAATCATTCATCTCTTCTATACCGATTTGAATCACCTGACAAATTCCAATTCATGTAAGCCTCCCTTATGATTCCACCGTTACATACTTACATCATGCATGTTGTGCTCTGGCTACTGTTCCACTCATCCTGACAATCTACTTCACACGTTCGCTGCAGCATACTAGTATTGTTATTTAGTTTACGAAAAAAGGAAAATGCTGAAATCCAGCAATGCCTACAACTGAGCTGATGTGAGTTGTTATTCAGGGGAAATATAAGTAAATAATCATCTGTATTGGATCCTTTTGCTTTGTAAAACTTGTGTTTTGACATTTATGCTTTTGCAATAGGCATATCTTCGTAGCCATGTCATAGTCATTCCTAATTAATTGGTGTGATGGGTACATCATTGTCATTTTCCATCTTAATCTTATTTTAGAACTTCTAAAAGCAATTTCACTCTAAAATATATGCAAGCATGGTTCTTTGTACACAAACTTGCATTCTAGTTTGCGGTGCACTGCACACTACCAAAAAGACGATGAACAAATAAAGAAGAAAATGAAAGACTAGATTGGTGTAACTGTCAAAAGTAATTACTAAATTTTCACCGTCTCTACAGCTCTTTAGATATGGTCTGGTCATTTTCTTCAACGTGGTAATGTGGGGATGTTATGTTAATAGCCTGAAAGCTCTCTCATCTCTGCAAGCTACGGGGACGAATTTCGCTACCAACTTTCTATCTTCAGGTCTGGCTGGATTCTTTCTCTTCGAGGAATCCCTGTCGATTAAGGTAATCCAAAAGAACTGAAACTGGATTTGGCGTGGCTTTTAGCTGTAACTTGTAAATGGTAAAAATGTTTTGTTTTGAGAACTCTCATATAAAGCTCTGTTGGAAAAAGAAAACTCATAAGGGATTATACCAATTTCTTAGAACATTTACTCAAAGTTGTTTGTCTAATTATATTGTTTGCATTTTTTAGGGCTGCTTATTGTAAAAAAAAAAGGATCTATTATCTAAAGTGAACAAACTCAAGTACTTGGCATTTGTACTTATCAATAGCTACAATTGGCAATTGAAAGAATGAATGCATGCACCAGACAATATGACCGTGATTCTTCACTTCATTATCTAACTGGCATGGGAGGGAGACGAAAAGGAATTGCAATGAGGGAACTAAGGCATTCAGGTGCAAGTAGATTAGTTAAATCTCTTCAGGAACTGCGATGAATGAACGAACAAAAATGTTAGTGTGTAACTAGGAGAATCTAGGTAACATTTGGGTTGGAGATGATCTCTACTAAGACAAGCAAATTGACCCCATATTTACTGGCATGAGGCAGTATGTTTATGAGACCCTCCTTATCTTACTCGATTCTTCACCCATTATTATCAGGTCCTACTTTTCTGCATATCTTAGTTGAATCTTCCCCCAGGGTTTTTCCTACCGGTCTATGTCACTGATGTACTAGCTAAGATTTGAGATCAAACTTTGAAAGAACAATTTCACTCCTTTGGTGCTATATGCATCTCCATATGTAGCTGTTCACTGTACTTGGAAATCTTAGCGAGGAAGAATAAGTCACTGATGCATATGATATCTCATTTACACCAGTTGATAAACATTAGTTTCTAAGTAGTCAGACAATCCTGATACATTCTTGCAGTATCTGCGGCATGAAATCGGAGATTGTGCTACTATACCTGTTTGAGACCCCATAAACCATTTCGAGAAAGATGTTGGGGTTAGTTTCCAAAAAAAAACGATTTCCAAAATTGCATATGCACAGTTATTTTTAGAAAATGTTAATCCCCTAAGTGGACCTTCCTATGTCTATGACCTGCTACCAAACCTACCACACTTCCAATCCTATAACTAGTGAGTCTCCTGCAGGTCGCATACCCATATTCTAGTTAGTTTCGAAATGGAATTGCCTAGATTGAGAGCGCAAGCTAGTTGTATGCTAAGCATGCTCATACAACAAAAGCATATGCTCATTAAGCATACCCATGGTTGACACCTTAAGTGATGGATGCCAGCAGTCCATTTACGTGCTAGCATCTAGTTCTAACGGGTACTTTGGATTGTGAGACAAGGAAAGAAAAGAAAGGGTTCTGGCTTCTTACCAAATCTCACCGAAAGTTATGGGACCAGATGAAGAACAGAATGGGCCAATAGATGTTAATCTTCTCTCTTTATTTACCACCTTTTCTCGTCACTTTAAATATCCAAGTAAGTGAGAGAATTTTCTTTATTTTTTTCTCAACCGTTATCGCCACCCAAAGGGGCTGTAACTGCTTGCGTATCTTAATTTTTTCTGTACGAACGGACTACAATAGTCTACTCTTGTAGTCTTGTGGTTGAGAATAGGATAGTCTTGTGGTTGAGAATAGGATAGTCAGAAAATCTCATCGTCGTGATATGCTGCATTAGGTCTATTTAATGTTACCATTTTGATTACTGCATTTCTGATGGAAGTCGCCTCTCACAGTGGTTTGCAGGTGCCCTGCTCATTGTAATCGGCGTATTAGTGCTCAGTAAGTCGAGTATAGAACGGAAGACGCATTCAGATTTGAGGTCGTTTACAATGGACCCCCGGAAAAAGAAGATGTACGAAGGAATGAGTCGATTTTTAGATGCCGAAGTGCCTGCTGGGCTTCAGAAGGTAGTGGGGGAGTGAACTGATTCGCTACAATTGAGCCCGAACGGATGGGAGAGAAGAGAGAGGGAACTGATGGTTGCAAACCTTTTCGTTGTGATATATTCTTGTTTCTTCCAATTGAATTGATCTTGGTTCAGCTTTGATGCGATTTGTTAATCACTGTTTCACTTTCCATTAGAAAAAGGATTAGGTTTGGGATGGGACAGTTGGTGCTGTTCGGCTTTCTTTTTAAACCTTCTTTTTAGAAAAGAAAATAATTTCAAGCTCAAATATAATGAAAATGGAAATTATTACTGGAGTAATTTTTTTTTATTTTTTTCACACCGTTTAAAAGATATCAATGAGATTTATCAAACAAGATTTATATTTGTAGGAAAATTATTTACGTAAACACATGATTTTTGAGCTTGAAATTACCTTCATTTTTTCTAAAAGTCCCTTTTTTGAGAAAGTGAAACACCCCCTTAAATGTTGAATACAAACTTTATTTCTCTTCATTTCTTGTTGTGGTAAATGGCGTTCATTAAGAAGAAAGTAAAGATTTACAACTCTTGGATAACCCTTTCTGATCGTCATTTTAAGAAAGATAAAATGAAAGGCAGAATTGAACAAAATGCAAAGACGGAATCGAATGGATAAGATTTGTAGCCCGTCAATTGACCTTGTTCATTTTGGGATTCTCTCTATAGTTACGGTCTTTAATAAATTTTTTCTAAATTACTATTCTCATTCTTCTATCTATCTCTCTTCATTCAAAACCAAAATTCCAAAACAAACAGGCCGGATTTTAATTTAGTAGAAGACTTTAAAAGTTCATAAGAAATAAACACGATTGGAGTTAAACGACGGATAATTTTTTATCGTTTGGACTTCGGAGCAATTGTTCACTAACTAGCAACCAAAAATCTCTGTCAAGAAAAATATTACTCCTGCATATGCCACAATTCAAAGCAACATATTATATTTCTTGCGCCATGCCGGCGCCATGCAATAATGGAACTCGAAAATCTGAAACCAGGTGAAATGGGTTGGACTAAAATTATTTGGGTCAAAACTTTACATATAATTTTTTTTTTCCCCCAAAATTGATCTGGGTTATAGCTCACAATTCTATACTCATAGTTCCGCTCGTGATCACCCCTCACCCGACTTTTACTGTGTAGGGCATTTGTCAGTTAGGCTTTCGCGTATTGCATACTCCTAAAATTTGCATCAATTCCCTCCAAAGCTTCCATTTTAAGAGTAGGAGGATGACAAATCTCTTGCGATTTGATACATTTAATGTAGAGATTTGTAAGTACGGTTAATTAATAACATTCAACTTTTGCGAGTTGGTGGGTCCCGTTGAGTACTCGTCTTTTTCATTAGCAGAATCCCAAATTACTAATTACTCCTTTTTCACCTGTAAAGTGGTTTGCTTCCTTATTAGTAGTACTACAGTAGCTCCAACTTGAACTCCTGGCTCATGCAGGAGCTAGCTGGATTCAGAGAAATGTCTTTTCCTTTGGAGGATGTGAAGTGATCGTGCTTGGTACTGTATCACCACCCCTCGCCCGCCCCATTTTTACTTTCAATTATAGGGTACTTCCTCATCAAGGTCATTCATTGTCCGTTAGGCTTTCGCGCTATTGTTGTAGAAAATTGCCAATAGTTTCCTTTCCTCCAAAGCTTCCATTTTACTGTCTTCAAGTCCCCCCCATTTTAGAAAGTTATTAGTTGAAAATACGAGGGGAATATATAAGTGTTGTTCTCTTCTGATCTCGAATTCAAGCTTACAAAAAATAATACTACTATCAATATAAATTCCAACACTATAATAAGTGATCTCGGTCAGTATTAAAAATCGACGATTCCGATCATCAAAATAAGCTCTCAACAAGAATTCACAAATACTAAACCAATTTAACGGTCCGGTCTCTCGTTTAAGAAGTACACCCTTGTTCAGAGTTGGTATCTATGGGGTTTTTCGACAGTTAAGTTTGTTGATGGTAACTTAACGAGCCAATTCAGACAACGATTCCACTGTCATCGGACGAATATCTGATGACCTCCCCTTTTCATCCGACGGTCCAAAACAAGATGATCACGAAGACCCAATCAATCTACGCTCCCCCACTACCTGTCGAAAACAGCATTAATAAGTCTAGGATTACCGAATGGTTTCCACCGCTCGATGTGGGGCCCAAATAAACACATAAATTTTGAAATATTATTTTATGGAACCCTGTAAAATTCAGCTCAATCGCTTATCGGTAGGTATGCTTGCTAAATTCGTAAGGGCGTAATTGTTTGCCCTTACGATTAGTTTCAAATATTTTAAAATTTACGAATATTTTTTACATTTTTGTTGGATCCGAAAATGGACATAGAGGGGTAGAATAGAGCGGTGGAAGCCGTGCAGTGATGTCAGCACAACTGAAAAAACAGTACACTCCAAAAATTAAACGAAATATACGGATTACTAGTAAACCAAAAAAAAAAAAAAGACAAGAAATGTGAAAAGAAAAGAAAAGAAAGATGGTGACTGGTAGTGGAAATAATAAAAGCTCGAACAAATGGAAAATTGGAGTCTTCTTTGCCCCACTCCAACCTGTTACTCCACCAGATTTTCCACCTCCGATTTAGGGTTTTGACTCTCTCTCCTATCCTCCGATTTGTCTCTCTTCCTCTCCCTCTTCACGGTGACTTCTCTGCTTCATTACTAATGGGTTGTCTTTGGTCTTCTTTTTTTGTTTAATCATCTTTAGCTATTTCTTTGATCTCCGCTTATACCTACCGCTGATTTCCGTTTTAACTCAGCTCCGGTTACGTTTTTACAGCTACTATATGTTGTTTTGTGTTGCTTTGTTTAGTTTTTAGTGTTCAATTTTGGTTCTCTGTGATGTTTGTGGCTTTGCATGTGACACTTGGTTTGTTGGGTTTTTGGTAATTAAGGTTTGTTTCTGTTGAGATTTTGTTTTGGTATGTGGAATCTGCAAGTTGATGTGGAAGTGGATTTGGATTTGAACGGTTGAATTCAGCTCATGATCTAGTGTTTGGAAATCTGCTCCGTGGTCTATCATTTACTTGATTTCGTTTGTTAAAATGTTGTTGATATTTGATCTTTGTTTATTGAGTTTTTCGGGTCGAAATTAGTTGGGCAGCAGATTTGTGAGTGAAGAAATGATCTTCAAGTAGAGCTGCTGAAGTGTTGAATCAACAAGCAGTAAATACCTGGATCACTCTGGGTAGATGGTTTTAGTTTTGGAAATCTGAAAATCCTAGTTTGAAATTCTTGAGCTGTGGTTATGCTGATTTTCCATGGGTGCTGTTCCCAGGGGAATGTTGTTTGATCTCAACTTTTAAGCGAAGCGTTCTTATTTTGAACCATAAGAATGAGGAAAAAGCGCACTTATGTGTCAATCTAATGGATACGTGGGCACTGGGTGAAGGTTGACTGTTCATCGTTCAACCATTAGCGAATCGGTCACTCGAGCACGTGTTGTTGATACAATTTTGATTGATGACCCTGTTTGGCTCGTGTCTTTAATATGCGTAAAGTAAGATTTACCTTCCTTTTGTCGTGGATTGCTACAAATATTAGGTGACAGCAATTTGCACATTTATTACTTGCATGTGGTTTTTCTAGCACTCTGCTTCGAGATCTAAGGAGAGGCCAGAGGCGGCACGTGCCCTCCTAGGCCGGTCCTGGCCATTTTACAATAGCACCCCTGTGAAATTTGTATTATTGCATTATTGTAATGATCCTTATGTAATTACCATAGTGCCACTCTATAAACCTCAACAACAAGGGATATTAGTCCCTCCTAATTACGCATCTCTTTAAGAATATGTTTCCTTGAAATGTAGGGCTGTTGAGTTTTGATTTCAATGTGAGTGTTAGTTTGTTTTTGTCTTTATAGATGCTTTTGATTTCTCCAATTAATGCATTGATTATTGGTGAAAATTATGATTTTGCACCTTCAACTATTTGAGTAGATTAAATTCTAAAGAAAAAAAAGTAGAATCTAATTAGATTTTTTGAATGAATTTCCCGTGTTATTTGGGTGGGTTGGGCTTTTGACTGGGTTCGATCCAATCCTATGATATAGTAGCATGAGTGCTCCTCTCCACCAAAATCTTGGCTCCTCCACAGCTCTCAAGTTATTGTATGAGAGAAATTCAGAGATGACAAAATTCAATGAAATGTCGCGATATTATGCCATCTATTGACATGATATAGTTGGCGTGAGTAATTCGATGGAACGTCGGAAATATTTTGCATGGGCATGAAGTAGTGAAAGAAAGAAGTGTGGGAAAGAACGTAAAAAGTTTGTGATTATATGTTTGCCTTCATTTTCTTCCTGTGAGCTCCAGTTGTAGGTTATTTTTCAATATGTGATTGACCTCTGCCTAAGTAGATGACATGGAGGAGATCCATTAGAAGTTAATCGTGGTATGTTTTCGTAGGAATGAGAAAGGAATACATTTTTTTGGCTTATATGGAAGAAATTGCGTAAAAGAATGTCACAAGCCAAGAGTGGAAAAGAAAGAGTAATACCAGCTCGTATGGGGAGGCTGCCAAGATTTGATGTTATCTTACAGGATTAAACTTCCTTTTTTAAGTGCATAACAGAGTATTGAGCTTATGCATAGGATTTAGGAAGTCATAATAAGCAAAATTCCTTAAACTCAATATTTAACCCGGGTATGAGCATCAAATTGGAGTATATACCTGAAGGGACCCACATATTTGGTGTTTGGTTAAAGTTTTTAATGCAATTTGGATATAATCCCACAAAGTCAGGGATATGTATAACACGGTGGGTTGTGTGCTATTATTAATTCTGTCACTAGTTATCCCATGGGACTTTGTATCCCGTAGAATTATATATCCCTTCATTATTAGTCCTGTCAAATAAATCAGGCCAAACGGTTCTTAATAACCTGTTAGAACTCGTTTTTGCTATGAGAAGTTTAGTTTGGAACATGCAGCACTATTGCCAGAGTTTCACTGTACATGCCAATTTGTTAAAAGTAAACTACACGGATATTTACCAGTTGAAGTAGTTTTTTGGTATTTTTTCTTGCTTGTGTTGGAGATCAGCAATGGTGGTTTATTGTTTTCCTTCAAATTGGAACATAATATAGAACTCATCATAGAGCATTTAACATATTTTGTCCTGAATAAGAGCACATTCCTCCAAAAAAATATAGAAGGGAAAGTTATTAAGATTGCCATGATAAGATGTGCATATCACTACCGTCCATATGAGCCAGAGAGGGAAAAAGGCCATGGTTCCTATGTCTGGATCCCATTATTTTGCATCCGCTGGACCTACATCTGCATAACTGAGACCGTGACACTACAATGTTAAACGTTTAGTGAATACATCCCTCTGGTGTGTGTGCTTGAAGCTGCAAGTATTTGTTAGTACATGACTTACCTTTACATTACCATTACCACTGTTCCCTTTCCGTTACTATGACCAGTGTTCATCCTTTAAAATTTGATCTGTGACTCATCATTTTTTGTTTACTGAACCTGATGCAAAATGTTTTTATTTTTTTATGCTTGGAAGTCGTGTTTTACTTAGTCTATTTATCGCTCTAAGTTTTATCATGCTGCAGATCATGTATACCAATCTCCGGCGGGTGCACACAGGGGCTTTCAGTTTTTTCCTTAGGCGTTTTTTTTCTTTCTAAACCCTTCCCCTTATGGTACATTAAAATAAACTGGGTAACCTGGCTGCATTCTGGTATGTGGGAATATTCGGGTTTAGAATTTTCACTTGGTTTGGTCTAGTTATATTGGAGTAATTGCTGGGGGCTTTTGCTTCCTTGGGCTGAACTTACCTGGGGATAGGTGTAAGATTACCCTTCTTCGCCCAGCTGAGAACTGGGTGTCATCAACCGAGTGGGCTTTCAGGTGTGATGATCCTGCGCATCACTGATTCTGTGATTATTGTAATTCTGTGCTACAATAAAACCTCAGTTTCATGCTTGCTTCTTAAGAAATGTCTTTGGATCTGCATGCATATTTCTTGGCTCCCCGCTAAGTATAAGTACATTCACTTGTGCTTAAGGCAATCATAATATGGGTTAAGCAGTTCAGTGCTTTCTGTAATTGTGCTTAAGGCAATCATAATATGGGTTAAGCAGTTCAGTACTTTCTGTAATCTTTTACTTCTCTTTCTTCTTGCATACCCTCATGGTTTGAAAACATGCATCAGCAAGTAGTGCTGAAGAACAGTACTTTCATTGAAAAGCTACTTTTCGCTATGTGAGCTCAACTCTTGCATATTTTGGTATTTCTGTTGGATGCTGTTTTTTTTTCTCGATTCAATTCCAAGAACAGGTGTGTCAGTGACTCAGTATGTTTGACTTAGTTTGTCAACAAAATTTTCTTTTCCTTTTTTCTTTTGTTCTTGGGGGTTTCCAATTTTAATTGCACACTATCTTGATTGAGGCGTTTGGCAGTTTTACAGGTCAACAAACAAATAGCTATTTGATGGATTCTTTTCTTTTGGTAATGGATTAAGCATGAGTCTTTGATGCACAAGATTCAGTAAAGTTATGGGTTTCTACCTTCTAATGGTAATCTAGTTGAACATTCCTTCCATTCACACTATTTTTACTGTTGGAAGTGCAACATTGTACTCCCTTTTCCAGTTTTTCTAATAGGATGCTCTTGACACATGCTTTTGCACAAAAAAAATCCTTGTGCGTTTCAGATGTTGAGCTACGGAGTTTTTATTCTGCGTAGCTGTCTCCGCTCATTTGGCTACATGTTGCTTTTCTAGGAGAGATCTCTAAGTTGAAGATACTACTGCAGTTCGTGCCAACTGTGGATCACAGATGGATGACAGTGGGCATCGTGAAAATGGACGACACAAACCACCTCAGGGTCAGGTACCAGAGTAGTTTGTTTGTTTGAAATTAATTACACATATCGGGTTTTTTATGCAGGAATGCTATAGTATTTTTAGCCTCTAAAATTTCCGGTTTGTTTCAGTGGTTTATGCAGCATCAACCTTCCATGAAGCAGATAATGGCCATCATGGCCGAAAGAGACGCTGCCATTCAAGAAAGAAATCTAGCTGTTTCTGAGAAAAAAACAGCCTTGGCTGAGCGAGACATGGCTATCCTACAGCGCGACTCAGCAATTTCCGAACGGAACAGTGCCATTATGGAACGAGACAATGCCATTGCGACCCTACAATATCGTGAAACCACAATGACCAGCGGCAATATGTCCCCATGTCCCCCAGGATGCCAAATATCCCGCGGTGTGAAGCACATGCACCACCCCCAGCAACACAACATACACCATCAATCCCACATGAGTGATTCTCCTTACAATTCAAGGGAAATGCATGCTAGTGAGCCCCTCCCGATGTCGCCAGTTCCCTCAGAGCCCGCAAAGCCTAGGCGAACTAATAAAAGAACGAAGGAGCCCAAGGCAACGACATCCAACAAAAAACCTTCCAAATCTACAAAAAGGGTTAAAAGGGAGGGAGAAGACCTGAATAAGCTTGTGTTTGATAAATCCCATGACTGGAATGGCGAACAAGAAATGGGTTTCTCTAATAAGCCTGACTGGAAGGATAAGGACCTCGGGTTGAACCAGGTGGCGTTTGATGAGTCCATGCCTGTGCCTGTTTGCTCATGCACTGGAGTTCTTCGTCCATGCTATAAGTGGGGGAATGGAGGGTGGCAGTCTTCGTGTTGCACCACCACCATGTCAGTATATCCGCTGCCAGCTGTGCCTAATAAGAAGCACGCGAGGGTTGGTGGGAGGAAGATGAGTGGAAGTGCATTCAACAAGTTGCTTAGCCGGCTCGCATCAGAAGGTCATGATCTATCGCATCCGATAGATCTTAGGGAGCATTGGGCAAAGCACGGAACGAACCGCTACATCACTATCAAGTAGAATGCGAGAGATGTTGGATGGGCGGAGGAAACAAATTGGTAGCAGATTACGAAAGCAGGTATGGATTCTTGGTTCTTTTGGTCATAGGTAAATGGAAGTGTATCATTACGGAAGTAACAGCAACTGTTGAATAAGTAACAGCCATTCAAGTGCTGCTCACGTTCTCTTCGTTTTGCTGTGTTTTGTAACCTATACTTCATATGGCTGTTTATCATTCTCTTGGGTTCAGCTATAGTTGATTGTGGTGAACATGAGGCATCTATTCCTGTAAGTTAGGTAATTTCAAGGTTCGAAGTCTTGTTGTACAAGTGTTATAACATTCTAGGTAGGGTCATTGTCATGTACTCAGACTTCAGTTAGATGTGTTTTCTCAGTTCACTGGTACCATGACTGATGACCCAGAAGCTGTAAAACTAGTGTTAATATTTCAGAAGTTCATGTTTCAGCATTTACGGTTTTATTTGGGAGAATCATTTGTGGTCCATTTATTGTCTTATTTCCTTAACGTTCAAACTTGTCCTTATTTGATAAGAGCTATTGATTCATCACATTGACAAACTAAGCTTTAATAGATTTTGAAGCTTGTTAAGCTTTACTGGTCCGCTGCACCCCTTCCGCCAGCCTCTCCACCACCCCCTATCCCTGCCTCTTGTGGATGTGGATTGGGAACTCCGCACATTTGTGAATTGACCATCACCAATGTGCGGTGGAACAAATCCCTGTGAGTGTTGATTTCTTAAGCAACAGTTGAGTAGCAACGACTAGTTTTTCCGAACACCATTTCCATGATAGAACTGATAGTTTCCAACATTGGAACTTCTTTTTGGGTGACTTGATTTTGATGGGTATGTTTGTTTAGATCTTTTGATCTTGTTTTCTTTTGTGTAGTTTTTATTTGCTCTTCCAGAAAACAAAAATCATTTGAAATCAACTCATTTTCAAACAAACCTCACTATACTAATGAGGATCAAAATTATCAAAGCTTAAACAAATGTATTATGTAGCTCACCATGCCTATGATATTTAAAAAATTTAAACTCAACGATTAAGTCACTTAAAATTGACTCACTGAACATCTAATGTACACCAGAATCAAATGTAGACGTAAGAACCCAAGCTATAATATTGTGTTTGCAAAGCAAATCAAAATTTCAAACCATTAGCTCAACAACTACGCAGAAGCTAATGACAGCATACATATCAAGCATACAAATCAAACAAGGCAAATACATAGCAACGTGACATTGTTTTCCAAACACAAGAAATTCACAACTCTACATCTATTTCTAGTGCAAATTGTGCAATAAATTGAGACACATGTTTTCCAGAAACAAATAGTGTACAAAAAATCAACAGTAATCACCAATACACTAATAACCCAGATCCTGATCTCCGACAAATCGTAGCCGCATATTCAGGCATGATTTACTTTACATAATTTCATCAGAATTAGAACTTCTTATCAGGGAGAGACGTTGGAGAAAGAGAAGGCTTGGATAGAGGAGGGGTCTGGGTTGACAAGTGAACAGAGGAGATTACCCATATCAGTTCAACTCGTCAATCCAGAAGCTTACTCAACCCGAGTTCAGATGCTTGATCAGCCTATTCACATACATCCCCACAAACACCTCCGTAGCATCAGGATCACCATTCAAACCGGGCATTGGGCCACCTGGCCATAGACATTTCGGTGTTTGTGTCAGATCACAAAAGTTCAGCACAAATGTATCAGACAGGGATAACTGTGATTTTTTTGAGCTCATCATCCACAAACACCACGGAATACCCACCTCCCAGAAAATAGAGAGCCAAAAGATTTAAAAGAGTACCAAACCAAGAAAGCATATATACTGAGTATATCTCTAAAACAAATGTGGAGTTGTTTCTACCCAAAGTTATATTTACTCAAATCATGTGACAGACTCAAACACATCTTAGTCATATCATCAACCCACAAATATACAAATTAGTGCAAAGCCTCAGACCGTCCTAGTTCATGAATTTCAGCACCATAGCAAAAATATTAAACCTTGCATTTTCAGTGAAATTCAAAAGTTGTCATCATAGGCTCTCTCTATAAATCCACAACCGAAGAAAATATACAAAAAAAATAGATAAATGCAGAATGACAATTTCATAGTGTCAGAAAAGAGGTATCAGCACTGAGTAAATCAGACAGGGATAACTGTATACTGGTATGTTTCTCCTCATCCACACCTACATGACCTAAGAAACAAAAAATACAAAACCAACAAAAAAAATCTACTCCTGATCAAGCAGGAGAGGCATCAGATCTTCCTATTCGAGTGAGAATCATAATACCCAGATAAATCCGAGTATTCAACTCAAAAAAAAAAGTTCATCAATTGGCCCCTTTTCAGGATCTGGGTAGTTACAGATAAGAACATTCGCAGGCATAAATCTATATATACGTACAAATATAAGCACACATACAGAATCCCAGCTCAAAAGTAATAAAAAATAAATAAATAGAGTGATCGAAAGTTTTCTAGTTCAACGTAAAGCACGCGATCCACATAAAAGGGAGGAAAAACGTCAACTTTTCCACCAAAGATCCTCGAATACGAGAATTGAATTGGTGATGGATTGAGAGGAGGGGCTAAGGGTGAAGTGGGATTCGTAGTCTAAAAAATCTAGGGTTTTGAGGAATTAGCCATGGATGCGTGTGATTTTATAAGGTTCTTTATCTAGGGTTTGAGAGTAGTGGTTGGGATGTGTGGGTTTTGGGCCGAGCTGGTTAAAATGGTAAATGGGAGGCCCATATCAACTTGATGGGCCTGAGTTAATAATAGAAGCCCTTGGGCCAAATCTTCTGGGCCGAAAGAAATAAATAGAAAGCAAGGCTCTGTTGGAAATGTGACTTCAGTTCGATAAAATAATTACAGTGGTTCTGGCACATGATCACGTATCGTTAACCACCAAACGCTCTTGTGGGATTCATGTTTTAAAAGTTTTGAATTCACCAAACTGTGTGATGGTTAAAGAGCCATGCTTAACGAGCACCTGAAGTTCATATTTTCATGATTTATAGAAGAAGTATATAGAAAAAGAAATTTTTGATCCGACCAAAATTGTGTGTCATTTGAGAAAATTTCTTCATCAATGTTCTCTCCTTTTGAATCGAGACGATTTTATCATCCTTCTCTTTCTTTCTTCTGAAGAGATCATATATAGGAAGGTTTTACTAATTGGCTATGTATCTGGCTTAATGTGGAGATGATTTTATTAGAGAGATTGTACCAAATCCTGTAAAAATAGTATAAAAACATAGGAGTTACAAAAAATCTTGATTATATTTTTGTTTGTTTCCTGAGAAAATGCTCTTTATCTACAAAACTCCTAGCCTTTGAAACTAGTTCTCCTTCTGGATATGCTAGACGGGGGATATTTCATATTCCTGCGTAACAGGAGAAAATCTCTTTCAAAAATTCTTATCTAGTATTTATTTTTTATCAGTTTTAAACCTTTACATGCATGGCCCCAAAACGGATTAGGTATGAAATAGGGACCACTGCAGTTGGTTGGTTGCCTACCACTCCCCTCCTTTAGGAGACGGAGGTTTGAGCCCCTCCGTGGGTAGTTTAGGATCAGGACTATGGATAATTCTTGCATCCTCTGAACTAACTTAACACACCCCGCTAATTATCCCGTGTGGAAAAAAAAAGGTATGAAATAATGACTTAATAAAGAGTTTTTCAGGTTGAACCCCAAGGGTTAGTCCAGGTGGTTGATGAGTATATTCCCTATATAGTTGTTCAAGATTCGATCATTAAGTTAGACCGCATGAAAGTATTTTATTTTCAATCCCCCTAGTCCCAACGTGGACGACTTGTTTTCGATTGAACGAGTAAGGCGATTAGTAGAGATGCATTTAAGCTAGCTCAAACACACCTGACTGCCATACAAAAACAAAAGCAAGTAGTTCATAATGCGACCTCCTCGTACAAAAAATCTCGATTCCGTCCCTGCATAAGGGTGGCCCAGTTGTGTGCGAAAATTGTGTTCGTAGTTTAATTTTTTTCCCCCGAAAGCTGGTGGCAGTTTTGTCTTTCTCCAGCCAAAGAAAAATCTGGTAGACAGGGTCACGTGTTTAACCCAGCAGGATCTCTCACCAAAGTACTTTACATTGCCCCTCGGAGGATAAAACCCCGCAGAATCCCCAAAAAAGCCTCGCGAAAAAGAAAGAAAAATCTGAGTGACAGTGACAAGTAAAGGCAAATTTCACTAACACCCTCTCTCAGGTTTGTCTTAGTAATAGATACCCTTCACGTAGGAGAAATAATCATTAAACCCTTATAGTGTCAATGTTCATTTGACTGACACCAACTAATTACTCCTCGACCAAATGCACGATGAAATTCGCTAAAAGTGACTTACATTGGTGGATATACTTTTTTTAATAATATAACGAGTAAGAAAAAAGCTCACAATTCTCAATTTTGACCCAAAAGTAATAAATTTGTGTTTTCTAGAAAAGAAATAGTTCTATCGAGTAGTTAAAAATAGTTATTATTGAATTCTCCCCTCCCCCCTTTATTTTTCTTTTTTTTTATTTATCAAAATAGCTCACTCAATGGGTAAGAAAAGTCATTTTGAGTAAAAAAAAATGATAATATTTATTAATTTTTTGTTATCAGAATGGGTGAATATATTTAGATATGAATCACTTTTGATTCATTCCATCACGTGTTTGGATGGACAAACCAGAATACAGATTCAACACCTCAAGTTCATATTTCCTGCACCTAATTTTAGTTTAATCACCTATATATAAACCCAGTTTCAGCACCTAGGTAATTATTTTTAGCATAGAAACTGCATTTGAGCAACTACTTTCAGCACACAAAGAGTTAATTAGGAGCTTCTAGCCACCAATTTCACTATTCTAACCAGGTATTGAAATCCAACCCAAGAACATGTGAAATTTTCACTGATTATTGCACCAAAAGAATCTAAGAATTGCTTACCAAGATTAGGAGTGTCCGTGAAGCGCACATAAAAATCCCAAGCCGTTCATTGGTATTTCTCTTACGCGAGAGATATCTGTCATCAAGACAAACTCCAACCGGCCTCATTGTCAGTATTTCTCTTGCGCGAAGGATATTCGTCATTAAGACAAACTTCAAGAGCTGTCAACGAAATTTACCCTTTTTTTATAACAAAAGAAAAAGGGAAGTATAAATTGAAAAGAAACAGAAACAAAAAAAAACTCGGTGCAAAATCTAATCGTGTACCACTCCACTGCCCCAATTTATTTCCCTCTTAAAAACAAAACAATTAATAAAGTCACATTCTCGGTCCGCCCAAAAAAAACGATCCCATTTTTTCCCCTTTCTATAAACCCTACTAGTACTACTACTGCTAGATTTCAACCAAAATAGGGTTTCGATTTGGATCTAGGGCAACGAATTCCTCCACGGCCGATTTCCCGCGATTCTCTTTGGTTTTTTGAATTTTCAGACCGTTACTTAGTCGGGGACGGTCGGAGATGTCGGAGGCGGAGAAGAAGGTTGAGGAGGCGGAGAAGGGCGGAGAGCTGCTGTTCTGTGGGACCACCAGCTGGGACACCGTCGGCCGGAAGAAGATCGCCGGCGAATCCAACTTGGTCTCTCCGTCGAGGCTCCGGCCGCTCATCGGCGTCGACATTCGGACCGTCGTCTCCGGTTGTGGTAACCTTTTTTCATTCCTCTCAAATCTTCACTGTCACTTCTGCTTTTATTTACTGTAGTAAAGAAAAAGAAAATTGATTTTTGCACTCCGAAATTTGTCTTTGAGTGTTTGTTGGGTGTAATTCCAAGCATTTATAAGGACAAATTTTCGAGTGCATATAGAAGAAAAGGACAAATTTTGGAGTGCATATAGAAGAAAGTGGAGTGCAAAAATCATTAGCCTTTTGAAAACACAATAGAATACAACATTTAGAGTGTATTTATCAAAAAATAGAGTGCAAAAATCTTTTCCCTTTTAGGGTTATTGGAAACAGTTTCTGAGGGTTTGAAAATACTATATATTTTTTCCTCAAGAATAGTTTTTTTTTCCCAAAATAGAATAAAAAAAGCTAATAGTTTAGAAAATCTGTAACGGAATACGATTTTTGATATTTGAAGTAAAATATTTAAACAGAAAGCAAAAACTATACTAACCAGAGACACTTTATTGGTGGAGACTTTGAAATGTAAAAAATGTTAAGGCACGCATCCAAGTTTACATCCCTTCTTACACCCTCTCTCGCAAGTGATGGCAGGGCCCTCTAACTTGTGTTGTGGGTGTCCTTGGGTATGCCTTGATTCCCGTTTTGTTGTATGATTCATGCCTTGATGTAATGTGGTTTGTTCTTTTCGTTTTGTATGTAGCATCTTGTCATTGCGTGGCTTTGGATGTTGAAGGACGTTGTTATACTTGGGGGCGCAACGAGGCATGACTGGATTGTGCAATGCGTACACTTCGATAACTGTTTACTGCTTGATCATGTGTTAAAACCATCCGTTTCTGTGCAGAAGGGGCAACTTGGGCACGGAGATACAATTCAGCGTGATAGACCAACAGTTGTTTCAGAACTTTCGAAGTACGTTGTATTGTTGCTGTGGGAAGTGTTTTTTTTTTTTTTTTTGTTGTTGGATTCTTAGAAAAGTTCATATATGGATTTCACGTCTCTGCTACTCTTTAGTCTTTACGTTTATTACCTTGAGGGTTCCTGGGTTTGAAATTTTCTGCTTCAATTTTGTCTTTAGTTTCGATAATGTAGTTTGATAAAGGTTTTTTAGGTTGCATAATTCTCCCGTGGTTTTAGAATGACCTTAAACAATTTCATGTAGTGGGTCAAGCATGAGAAGTTCGACCTACCTTAATTCTGCAATGGTGATAGCGTGTTTGCAATGTAAGTGTAGCGGAGTTCCTGATCTGCTACTTCACTGCAGCGTTTTTTGGGTAGAGCTATGGATCTTCTGCCATTTAGTCAGGGTTGATATTGTGAATGTGGGATGTGTCATATTTTAGGTGTCAGTGGAATATGATTTAAACTTAAGATTTGAGATAGAGTTAATATGGGAGGTGTTTATCATTTAGCTCATGATGTTGTTAGATTGCTAAGCTGTGCCTTTGATCGCCCCACGTACTGTCTTACTGACATTTTTTTTATTTTTTTATTTTTTATTACTTCCTCCAGGCATAAAATCATTGGAGCAGGGTCTGGAAGGAGCCATACTGTGGTCGTAACTAAAGACGCAATCTCCTTTGCCTTTGGCTGGAATAAACATGGGCAGCTGGGCTCTGGTTCCATGAAGAATGGTGGGTTTCCGTTACGGTTTGGCCTACTGATGTCTTGTGATTAACTGATAACGTAGTAAAAAATAACC
Organism: Rhododendron ovatum; assembly: GCA_019656835.1. Lineage (NCBI taxonomy): Eukaryota > Viridiplantae > Streptophyta > Magnoliopsida > Ericales > Ericaceae > Rhododendron > Rhododendron ovatum. Next base: position 19,514,203 of record CM033795.1, on the reverse strand, counting down.
CTCTGCAGAGGGAGTGGTTACAATCAAGAAGCACTGGCACTTCTCGGCACTTGGCTTGTCGGACACTCCCAGGCACCATGATGGACATTTGTTCAAAGTGTTTAATTATTTTTTTATTCTATTTAGGACTGCATACTTTTAGGACACTAAATCTTTGAAGGGCTGTTCTGCCTGAAATGATGTCATACATTTATTTCTTGTTGTCTTTATGTAGAAATTGAGTCATCTCCAGTGCGTTGTCTTGTTTCCGAAGTTAAAAGTGCTGTCTGTGGTGGTGATTTTACTGCGTGGTTAACTTCTGCTGAAGGAGCTTCTATATTGTATGGTTTGTGAATTTTTGTTTCCCTCTTCATACTGCTAATAATCTAGTTTTTGACTTCTCCGGGTCTGAAGTTCCCATCTTCGCTGCTTGCTACCATTTACTTATGTCTCGATGATCTTGGTTTCTAGGACTGCTGGTCTACCACAATATGGACAACTTGGGCATGGAACAGACAATGAGGTATTCTATAGTAATGCAACCTGTTCCAGTTTTCCTTAATTTGCATCCTTCATGTTGTGTATACGGTCAGTTGTGAAGCACCTACACATCCTCACTTGTGTCAGCCAATGTGTTTTCTCTGACATGTTAATGGTTCAGATTCTTTAGTTTAGGGTTAAAATGTAAAGAAATTGGGACTCTCTAGAGTCTAGACTTATTCCAGACCTTTGTGTCCCTCCTCCAGACTCCTTAATTTATCTAAAAGCTCCAATACATGCATGCACACACACAAAGAGAGTGTTTATGGGTATGGGTGTGTGGCATGTGTGTGGCACTCTGCTGCTAATGCACTTAACGTGTTGTGGTTTGGTTACTCATTGTAATTTTTGTTCATCACAGTTCAATACAAAAGATAGCTCGGTAAGACTTGCTTATGAAGGCCAACCACGCCCAAAAGCATTAACTTCTCTTGCTGGAGAAACCATAGTGAAAGTTGCTTGTGGGACAAATCATACAG